>RJWH01004258.1:0-35279 GCA_004363575.1 Solenodon paradoxus | reverse complement strand
GCTAATGACAAAAATTTCTCTCCAAGCATTAGTGAGTCAACTGACAAGCTGTCAATCACTCCCACAGCCTCTTCAAGTCTCTCTTTAAATAAAACATTCCTTAAACCCCTCGCCTCTTGCTCTCATGACTATTGTAGCAAGATAAATGTTACATTAGATCCCATCACACACTTTCAATTAAAAAGGTTTTGGAGAATGTTGGTGCAATTTTAATGCAGGTGTTTCAGTTTTTGAAGCTGGGAAAACTTTTTATAAAGCTTGCTTCTTTGGTGCCTAATGAACAGCCTGAGTCATTAACCAGGGGAATAAAGACAGAGGGTATGGATGGGCCTCCTCCTCTCCATTCTTTTTTTACTTTTAATTTAGAATTCAAACTAATTCCTTATTGCAGGGATCCATGTTGCCACTGACAGCAGATTTCCCATCCCTCCTGCCTGAGTCACCAACCGACAAGGAGAAAGTTTGCCAAGTTACAGTGAATATCTATACCATTAGCTGATCCCATATCTAGATTTTAGCTGCCCATGACATCAGAGGAAGGTTATAGAAAGGACACTAAAAGAGAAAAAGGAAATTATATTCTGAATAGGAGACAATGATAGAGAAAATTTAATGACTACACTTCTTTAGGGCCCAAATGACACTAGGTTGTCTGAGTACATGGCTTAGAAGGTCAAGAAGGAATTATAAATTTACCCAAGTAACTGGAGGCTGAAGCAATAGAAGACAGCCTCCCTGGATACAGCAGGCAAATATAAAGAGATGTGATTTTTAAGGATCACTTCATAAGCCTACTTCTACCGCCTTAACCACTCATGAGACAACAGTTTTCTGACAAAGATTTCAAAAGCAGAGTGTCTTGAATGAAGCAACACATCGATTCAAATATGATTTTCCAAGTTTAGAAGACTGTTCTTTTGCCACTATTCCATCAAAGTATCAGAAATTATCCAAGCACCATTTGCCATAGCTCGAAGTTAGAGGATGCAGAAACAGTTCGTATATCTACTTCTGAGCCTTTAACAGCAAAACTCTACTTAATGCTATATACACTGAAGCACAATTCTTTTTCAAGTATCTTCATAGAATTTTTAACCTGAGTTCTTCTAAAAGGCTTATGTCTGGCTAAGATCTGTCAGTAGGAAACCAAAGGCAAGTATCAGACAAAATAAATATATAATCTGTGCGTCTCCAGTGTTAAAATTAAAATGTGAAATACTTATTCAAAATTAACAATTTAAAGATAGTGACAGCAGAGCATTAAGCTGACAAAGGAAACTTTCTGAGCATAAAGCACTATTTGACAGTGTAAGATACATAACCTTGAAATGGATTATGGTATAACATATGGGGCCATGTGTTTTTCCTCATGAGAAGGAACAAACTATGGATTAAAAAAAGCATTGCATTATTGTCATTGTTGGATTTTTAATTTTTGGTTTAGTTTTTCTTATTGTTTTTCTTCTTGATTCTTTACATGGATTTTTTCTGAAGAACGTAGTGATAGCAAATATTTTTGACAGGAATAAGTTTGAACTTGGGTACTTGGTCTACATCCTCTCCTAAAAATTGGGGGCTACATTTTTGTAACTTTGAGGATTAATCACTATACAGCATTAGAAATCCTAGATTCAACTTCAGTTAAAATGTGCAATGCTCAAATAATTTATGGCCTTCCTGTGGCATACTGAATAATTCATACCATTGTTTCTCTCAGGGAAAAAATGGCCTTGAGATACTTAGCTCGTTACTATTTTTGTGAAAACTTGATAGAAACAGTAAAGGCTTTGGTTATCTTTCTGAAAGGAAGCACCCAAGTCCCAGCTAGGGTCCCAAGTGACCTGGAAAAATGAAGCAGTCTGGTCCTGCCATAAAGATTTAAGCATTCAATATTATTAGGAGAAAGAGGACTGTTGTTGAAAAGGTCAAGGTCACATATATGATCCCAGCTGTGTCCTTTATGATTGTTTTTATATAATCATAGAACTAATACAAATCTGGTTTCAGACTGATCCTTGACCTTGACTTCTATTTTATAACTCTAACACTAATCATAATAAGATTTAAGAGAGAGAGAGGATGGATGTTCAATATAATTCATTCTATGCACTGTATCTCTGACCCAAATCTTTTTTCTGGGTTTCATACACATCTTCCTATCTGCCTATAAACATCTCCACCTGTTTTTTTCTCAAGAAAATCTCAAATTCAACATGTCTGGTATCCAACTTCTCTCCCACTTCAGTCCATACCCTATCCTTGTATCACCTCTCAATCTATGTATCCTGTTTCTACAGAGTTGCATAAAGTCCTTAGTTATACTTGATTCTTTCTTCTCTTACAGCCTCAGGACTAAGAAGAGTCTATCATAAAATTTAGGTATTAAGAGACAAATAATGTAAGCTATTATTCAAAGGCACGACAATATGGCACCATAAAATTATTTCAGAATAGGTTGTCAATCTATCTCATGTGCAAGGTAAGCATATGGACAGGAGAACTATTATAATTGAAGTACACAACCAAATGGTGGTCAAAGAGCCAATGACACTAAAATCAAGAAGCAGGGAACAGCATCAAAAACAGTACTGGTTCATTTGGTTACTTGATTTCTATATATAACACATATGAGCGAAATCATTTAATGTGTTGACTTTCAGTCTATAAAATGAAATTAATGGTTACAAAAGAGAAGAGAGGCTGACAAATCTGGTAAAAGGGATTAATTGTATGGCAAATGAAACCTGGACTATTGGTAAACTTAATATACAGATGTTGATTTATAATGATACACACTTAAACCTATATAATGTTATGACACAATGTTCACTTAAAGTTAAAAGTTGAAAAATTAAGAAGAATTGAAATTAAAAAAGAAACAAAAAACAGAACTGGTAAAATCCCAATGACACTACTGGCTAGCATTTTTCCCTTTCCTTATTACTTTTTCTTGTCGTAGGATAGATGTTAGCAGAGTTGGGTTTTTTTAAAGGCCAAGAAGAAAATAATTTAGGTTTTGGAGTTCAAACAATCTCTATAGCAACTACTCAAATATAATTGTTAAATGAAAGTAATTATAAGAGCAAAATGTAAATGTTTGAGTGTGACTATGTTCCAATTGAATTCATTTACAAAAAGAACAACAGGTAATTTTTGACCCATTGGATATAACTTGGCAACCCTTGGAATAGCCTATGCTGTGGCAATGAACCGACCCTATAATTTTAGAGAATGAACATTATAAAATTTTATTTCTTGCTCACATCACACACAAGACAGATGAGAATATCTTCTCCATCTTACAGTTAATAGTATCTGGAACATATAAATTCAGTAAAGAAAGTAGTTTACCTATGTTTTGTCTAAATCTCATTGAACAAAATCCACTCTCTTGGCCCAAATTTATTGAAAGAGATATTAGAAAATATAATGGAGTATATAAAAATTTGGTGAGCAACTCATAGTCATTGTCATATGAGGCGACAAATTCTGTCTTGTATAATTGTGAGGACAAAATGCATATAAAATATTTAGCACAGTGCCTGACAAATAAGGACTGATAAATATTCAAATATTCACAATTCCTGCCTTCAGACCATTTCGCTCTTTGGCATGCCATAAAATGCCCATCATACCCAGAGCTAACTACTTAACTAATATCTACATGCCTTTTCTTATTCTGCTTCCTCTAGTCTTCCATCTTTACTATTTCCACATAACTAATATTTACTTATCTTTCATATTCCTGCTAAAATGTAATCTTTCTTTCCTTTAATTTTCCCAGACATGGTGACTTGGTCTCCTCTTTTTGTACCAATGCTTAGTATAGGCATGCTGTAATGCCATTCATTGTTCATGCATGTTTCTTCCACCAGACCACAAATTCCATGATGATAGACCAGGTCATATTCTTGCCTTGTCTGTACTTCAGCATATATATATATATGTATGTATATATATATATATATATATATATATATATATTCAATAGGCGTTCATGAAGCTCAACTGCTTAAACTTCATTGTGGGAATTTCTGGTCTTGGATAGCCTGTTCACTGTAGAAGGGGCTTGAGACAAATGGGATGCTTCTACTGTTTATGCTAGTTATAGCCCTAGTAACTTATTGATAGCTCCACAGCCTGAGGTCTGGCACAGAAGAAGCACTTAATAAAAGATCACTATAACATAAAGAAAAGAGAATGGCAGAAAAGGTGATTATTTGTCACTATGTGGACCCACCCCCCAAGTCTTTATTTTTAATGACTAAATTCAAGCAAGGCAATTGGAATGGATAGTGTATATGTTCCAGAGCATACTCACTGTCATTTCAGAGTGGGCCCATCAAGAATACTTGTGAATCTGCATTGAGCCAGTCATCTGTATCCTGGGATCCAGTGACCCTGATTTCTCACTGCTGACTGCTAAACATTTTTATCAATGCCTTCTATCTTGCTCCACTTCTCACTCTCAGTGGAAATCAACAAAAAAGATACTGATCAAAACTGTAAAAAACCCTACACATTCTGATCAAGTTTTGGTTTCGTGGCTCACCTTTACTAAACAAAGTCTTTTATTTTTATAATCCTCCACAATATTGAGTACTGTATCTTCATTACTATTACTTAAAAAGCAATAGTACTTATAACAGACTCAATCTTCCAGGAACTTTATATGAACTCCACAAATCACTCTCAAAGTTTAAAAATCTCTCTCCTGACAAGGACTTTTGATTCCACATATGCCAGTGATCGTATTTAGCTAACAAGGAAAATCACTACTTCATTCAATTACTTAAAACAGTAATGTTTGGTCTCCATGTGCCTACCAAGGCTACTGACAGCAAAGTCTGCAAGTAAATTGGAAGTAGTATATAGCACAGATGTTCACATCTTAGCTCTGACACTTAAGAATTACATAACCTTGAACCGTAATTCGTTTTCTCTGATCCTGTTTCCTTATAAATAAAACAAAACTAATGATATTTCTATTTCAGAGAATTACTATAAGCAATAAAGATAACATTTGTGAAGCATTTAAATTAACAAAGTTTAAAGTATTTAATAGGTACTCAATGAATAGAAGCTAGTATTATTTTGACAATACGGATAAAACCATCTAGAGATCTTGAGGAAATGGAGTAATACCTAACTCTGAGGATGGGTCATGGAGCAGACATAGATTCTCTTTCTGTTCTAGGAAGAATATCATTATATCTGGTAGCAAGAACTAGTGGTAGACTGTGGTAAACAGTCTAATTGGTAACAATTACATTAAGCTGAATAATCTTGGAGATGGTTATTAGGTGTTCTCTGAGTTCAGAGGTGATACGAATGTAGTAAGACTGATTGTACATTGTTTTCATTCAAGGATAAACAAAGAAGAATCACAGGTCTCCTCAAGATGAGTCTCAGATCAACTAGGCAGAGGGAAGCTGAAGTCAAAATAAAAGTTCTGTTTAAAAAAGAGTGGATATATTTGACTGGGATTTATACTAGAGCTGCTCTTTTGAAAGCTAAGCAATTATACCTGGGTACATAAATAGCAGATAGGAACTTGAACATGTAGACTGCAACAGTGGCAGCAGAAGAAAAAAGGAATGAAGGAAGGAAGCTCCACCAGTGGGAATCTGTTAAAGAACATCATAGATAATGTATCAAATTTTATATGACTCAAAGTGATGAATACTTAGGTATCACTTCCACATACAATGCTAGCACAAAATTGGATATGGGGAAGATGATCTTCAAAGTTTAGAAGATGTATTTAAAAAACAAAGAAATATAAGTTTCACAATAGAGAATAGGGATACTTCTTTCTGGAGGTGAAACAGGTGAAATAAAAATAGGATCATTGCTGATTGACAGAATTATATTATTTTAATATATAAAGGAAGAGATTAGGATTATCAAGGGACATCTGGCACTTGTGGAACTGATGTCAACATAGACAATGATTTCTCCGTCTGAGACAGAGTGTGGTCTAGGGTGGCATTTTCAAAGTATTATGGAATAATATGTAGGGCAATATAAAGGCTTCTAACTGAGAAGAATCCAAGAGTTTGAGTTTTAGCTGCAGTTTTAGCTCAGATTGAATTCAAAGTTTCCTATAATCTTTGGAAACTCACTTGAATACTGTGGACCTCAGTTTCTTAATTTGTAAAATTATCTTTATACTTATTTTAATTTCTTGAAAGAATACATTCTTTCGTGTGAGTTTCAAAAAACAGTAACAAATAATATTGATAATAATTACTGCCGACCAAAGAGTGACTTTGGCCAATTGCCCATATGACTATAACCTGTTAAGAAAGCTCTTCACCAGATTGATTACTTGGTCCTCTGTTGTCTAGTGATCTCCTCTTAAAATGAGTTGCTATCCAGTTGAGTTACATTGAGTCATATGAGTACCCTACTGTGGGTACATACCATTTTTTTAACCAAAGCCATTGTTAACCTCTTATGTTCGACTTTTCTGGTAATTTGAATTTTTAGAAACACAAGAATAGCTTAGTATTTAGAGACAGAATCCATTTATTATACAAAATTTGTTCACTATTCAATATCTTCTAAAGCTAACTAGTGTCTTCCCTGATAATGAGCAATGAAACAATCTCTATGTAAAACTCCATATTTTCTACAAATGGAGTCATAAGAAAACAGAAGAGCCATTCCATTAACAAGCTACATATATAAAAGTCTAACATATAGTGGTATCCTGCCAGGTAGTAGGGAAGCAGAGGAGAGGGAGCTGCAGTGAGTTCATGTGATTCAAGGTGTCAAAAATGTAGATAAGAATACAACCTCTGTGGATGTTTATACAAAGACTTGGTTTAATGGTCTTTTCTAGCTCTGATATCATTACTTTCCTTTATGCAAAATTGGAGAATAATCCATCTCATGACTGATTTGAAGATTCACGGTAGATGACAAGTGAGTGGTTTTTCATACACATTCATTCTTTTAGCATAGGAAAAGGGGGTGGAGGAACAGTTCAGGGCCTAGTACTGACTCCAGGTTGGCTATGTTAATGGGTCACTGTTTTAAATCTAGGGGGTGGCTTTAAATAACAAAGAAGATATGGTTAGGCTTTGCTATAGCTTATGAGTAAATTCTTCCCAGTAACACTATGGGGACATGAAAGCAGCAACTATTATGTATGTATAACTGGAATCACATCAAGTGAAACATCAGCAAACCCAAATAGATGCACATTATGTAATATAACTGGCCTGTACTCTTAAAAAATATCAAGGTCAGAAGAGACAAAGGCTAAGGAACTGTTCCAAATTAAAGCAGTCTAAAAAGATGACAACCAAATGAAATATGTGATCTTGGAATAAACCGTGGACTAAGTAAAAGAACTACAAACACATTATTTAGATTATTGACAAAATTTGATTATAGACTCTGAATTAGATAATAACTTTCTATGAAAATTAAATTTCTGACTTTCAAGTTATGCTGTAGTTATGTCAATTAACATGTTGTTATTAACAAACATACACTGAAGGATTTATGGGTAAAGGGGAACAAGTTTGTCTCAATAGAGAGAATGATAAAGTAAATAGGTTAAATGCTAATTAATGGGTCAATACAGGTGAAATGTGAATCACTGTAACTTTTCCTCATTTGAAGTCAAATAAAAACTAAACATTTAAAAATGAGATGAGAGACATGCGGAGAACACTGGAGTTGTGACAAAGGATACATAGCAGATATATCTGATTTTTGTGTAGAAGAAATGGTCAGAGAAAGCTTGACACAGGAACTGACATTAAGCTGAGATACGAAAAACAAGTCATTTTTTATATGAAATGTGGTTGAGTGGGGGGGCAGTATTACAAAGGGAACCACATATATGATGGCCTAGAAGCAAATAAGAGGAACATAATGGACTTGAGTAACTCAGTATACAAAGGGGACAATGGTGAACAATGAAGTTGGAAATGCAGATTATAGTGTACCTTCTGGAGAATACATAAGGGATTTGTAAAGACTCATAGGATTTGAGGAAAAGTTACATTTTGCCTATAGTTTTCTGGTAAAGTATTTTTAAGACATATTCTGGCTGTAGGCTTTTGGAAGAATTTTTGCAGTCATGTATGGGTATAATTGACTAAGAAATTTGCTTCACATATAAATTCTAAATCCTCAGAAGTAACCTGTTTCACACAGTACCATATCACCAATGACAGAAGGCATTGTCTTCAAGACAAAACTCTATTTTCAAGGAAATCACAGAATAAATACCTGAATTAAGTTGGAAAAGGTAGAATTGGGAGATATGCTACTCAGCATAGAAAGTACTCTGGTGTACAGATTTCTGTACACGGGTAACTATGAAGATCAACATACATAATTGGATCAGATATGAGTATTACTTTCTTTACATCTTAAATTTATTAAGTGAATTTCAAACAAAGAAATCCATGGCAAAATACAGCGTAATTAAACTTCTGAAAAGCAGCAACACAAATGTGATTATAAATGACAATTAATATTCTTCTGTAGTGTCGAGATAAGAAGGAATACCAGGTACTGTGGTGAACTGGAGAGTACATGTGCCATAGTGGGCAGCCCCTGTTTAGTTCCAGCTATCTGGAACTATCTATCTACTAGTCCCTCAGTCATTAATCATCTATCTATGAATTCATACCTGATTTTCTTCTGTATAAAATCATAATTTAATTGTAACAAATTATTTATGTTTTTAAATCTGTCTGCCAGTTTTGCAACAAAAGGAAGTAGTTAATTTGAAAATAAACCTGAATTTGAGTTGTTGCTCTATCACAACACCTTATACAAAGCATAAATTTTGAGTCCCAGGTCCTCATCTGTAAAATATTTTAATAGAGTACAACTCAATTTTTTTTAGGTTTGAGTGTTGAAAGTTGTTAAGCCTCACCCTTTCTTCTTCCCCATCTGCTCTGCATCTGGAATGCTAATAAGAGAACCAAGGTGCTTTCTCTTTTGTTGTCCATGAAGATTCATACTCAAGCCCCTGTCTATGAGTAGGAACCCTTGCAGGAGCCCACTGCTGACCCCAATAAAAATCCCAAGCCAGTCTCTATATCTTACTCTCTCAAGCCATTTTCAGACCAGTTTGGAGTCAAACTGCTGTTCTCAGAAACCTCATTATGTAACTAATAAATCTTTCCATAACACTTAGGTGTGTATGTGTGTGTTTTGTACGTGTGTGTGTGTGAGAGAGAGAGAATCAATTTTCACATCTTGACAAAATTTTGAGTGGGAGTATGCTCTGTAGAGTGCCACAAAAATAAGAATTATAATATTTATCCTGTACAGTTTTGTTTGGAACAAATAATGTCGTAAAAATCCCTCAGCAACAATATATGCTCAACAGATATCATAGCGGCTTATTGGTGAGCAGAAGTTTTCTCTGGCCCTCTTTTCCCTTTTCAAATATGTGTCCTTTATTTCTAGAACAGGTGAACATTTCAGTGGGTCCCAGTCAAAGAGTTGTATTGAAGCAAGACTAGCCACTAGGGATTAGAACCAGTATGACTCACTTGTAATCCTTCAGATGAATTTCTAATACAAGCCCTCAAACTTGCTCTGGTGTATTCATTCAAAATGCTTAAAGAAAACTTGAAACAAAATGAACCACAGATGGATTTTGCTTAGCCCACATGGTGCTTTTAATTCGTGCTAATATTTTTGTCTTAGCTGCCAACATTTCAAATCAGGAGATATATAACAATACAGGTTTCTAATTCCAGTATTGCTATACTTATTCCTGTTTAGCAGAATAGTGGCTGCCTCTTCCAGACTGGATGTGAGCAGTTAAATGCAGCCTACTATACTTAATGATATAATTTGCCTAGCGCTATAACCAACATGACGATACCTAATTTTACACATTTATTTGTAGATGAAGTTCTCAGATTTCCTAATGTAATTTCATAATAATTTTATATTTGCTTCTTGTACATGGAAATCACAGAAGATACTTAAAAGCTAAAATGGTTAGTAGAGACAATTATTCTTTTTGTTGTGTTTTTTTTGTTTTCCTTTGTGTTAATGAGTGATCATACAATCTCCTCGAGGTTACTTTTTATAATTCAAATAGATAACCCAATGGGACATTAATGAAATAAGAGTCTCCTCTAATATATACCCAATTACTGTACAAATCAATCATTACGAGACATTTAAAAAGGATAAAAAATAAATTCCTTTCATTGTTCCTGGGCAATTGATATATGACTTAATTTTATTTAATCTATTGTTCAACAGCCAAGTATATATTCACTGTATTGCACTGTTTCATTATTTATCAAATTTTGGACAGAGGAGACTTTCATATAAAACCCAGAGAATGTAATATTTTTTATGTTTCTAGTCCAGGGGACATAATTTTCCAAGTGCTACAGGTAAGCTCCAGGGCAAGACCTGTCCAAAATATGACTTCCAACAACCTGCAATGGTGGAACAAATTCTACATCTCAGTTTTTAAGTTAAAACATAGAAGTTACCTGCAAAATATAAACTTAAAAAAGTTAGAAAGTATTTGCTAGCCTTTTAGAATTATATACCCTATATTGATATGACCAAGGACCTGTTGGATAGATATGATTTTTACAATTGAAACTAGGACTAATTGGACTATCTACAAGTATGGCACTGTATGTACATGTGTGTGTGCATGCGTGTACGTGTGTGTGCATGCGTGCACTTGCTTACATGTGTGCAGATGCTGGAGTGAAGGGGTATACAGGCATAGGAGAGTAGGGTTGAAACACACCATTGGAGAAAAATGCAGCCTTGTCAGGCAATTTAGAGCTAGCTTGTTGGATATGTATTTGCCAAAATTAACTGACTGAAACCAGAACAGGACAATTCCAGTCAAACTGGAAAGTACAGAAATTCTACTGTTGGATGGCTATTTTTATGGGAATTGTGGGTAGATTCAAGAATGATTTTTAAATTTAGGACCTACAGTTGTGAAAAAATCTAAAATTCACCAAGTTGCACCTTTTTCCCAACGCAGGCATTTTGTTTTCTATGGCATACCCAAAATGAAACCATAAATCCTTCAGCTTCTTCTGTTTAAATCCAGTGGCAGAAAGTCTGTTGCTTCAAGAAATATCCCAATTCCACTGTTCTCAGCAATAATCACCAGATATCATTTCTTTTTATTGAGCATATGTGCGTGTTTGTATGTATGTGTGTGTTCCATTCATTGATACTAATTCAAAATTTTGGAGAAATAATAAAGAAGCTTAATTTAAAAAATTTTCCATATGAGCAAAGTGGCTAAAACAGAACACTCTGGGTCTTTCAGAATTGGTCTCTCGCCATACCTCACTGACACAAAGCCAAGGACAATAGAGAACCCCACAGTCAGATAAAGTAGTTTTGACTCCTTAGCTCTTTCCTTAATGAATTAAGCCATCTGCCACTCATTTACCGGGTCTGCACTCTTCTCCTAATTCCTTCTTCTCTAAAAGAATGTAGAAAGGGAAGTTATTTATCTTTACTTGCAGAGTAGAGATGAACGATTCTTCCTTGCCACATAATAACCTGTTCTTCTCTCCCCTGAGGCCCAAGATCCCCTATCGATGCCTCTGCACAGAATATAAATCATTGGTCTGAATCAGCTACCTCAAAATTTATCACCATGTAAAATTCTCCACATGTATGTTATTAAATTTGGGCTTTTGCCTTATGAATCCTTCCCAGATTTAATTGTTCATTTGTTCAGCCTGTGAAAAAGCTCAGAAAAACGGGAATGTTTCCTTTGACCCCCAACAAAAGTTTACTTCTATGCTTTTAAATACATATGACATTAAAGTGACTGGAGGTAGCAGCCAGAGTCACATTTGCAGCAGATAATATCCCTACCTCATTTTTATTTTCTCTATGATAAATTCTCGAAGTAGAGAAATATACCTTTTCTCAGTGAGCTTTTCTTGGAAAACAGAATGAGTTTGAGTCAAGTGCAAGTCAAATAATCAAGCAAAGGAGGAAAAACTTCAGTAATTTGAAATCTTAGGTTATTAACAGTTTTTGATTCTTGACTGGGTTACAAGTGGTGATAATTATTCCTTCATGAACAAATCTGAGGATTGAGCAAGACTACTGAGATTAGGAAATGGGAAATTGCTCATAGTGATCATTATTTCATCACTATCAACCAAAAACTAATAGGTTTAGTTTTTAAGTAACACTTGGGTTTTTCTGTTATAATTTCCTACTTAATTATAAGATTACTGTGAAAGCATACCTGTGAGTTATGGCTTCAGCCTACTGGAAATGCTGAGAGTCCTGAGCTTGCCATCAAGTGCTCTGCCAAGAGTTGCTGACAGCATTTTGTAATAGACCTCTCTGGGTCATGCCACCAATTTCATGCTTTGCATAAATCTCACATTGCTTAAAACTTCCAGATAATCAGAATAAAATGACAAGTTTGTTTCCATTAATTAAACGTATTATTTAAATTTTACACTAGGAATGTAATATATTTTCTCTCTTTTTCTTTTACAAGACGCAAGGCAAAAGAATTAAAAGGAGAGAATTGGCAAGTGGGAATGATTTTTTCCACTGAGTGATTTTTAGATAAATCAATCTTTACGCTCAACTTTTATTTACTGGGTGAACAAGTTATTATTGACGAAAGGAGATAAATGACAATCAAACACACATACCCCAAACTACTTTCAGTAACTAAGTTTTCAAAATTTGTCAATGAACAGTGTAAACAATTTCTATATCCACCTGTATAATAATCCTTGCAGTTATTAATGTCTGATTTCTACAGAAGAATTTACCAAGGATTAATTTATTAGTAAAATATTAAAAAGTAATTAGGACTTAATGAGAATAATTGATTCTAGTGCATGGGCAAATTTCTTCTACTTTTTGCATAAATGGTATTTGTTTTTATTTATAAGTCTCCTTTGCCTTGTTGATTTTTAAAGCGCAAGCTTGCCAAGTGAATACAAATCTTACTTAATGATCTTTCCTTAGAATATTTTGTATATTCATATCAAACTGAAACTTTAATATTTGCCTTAGGAAAAAAGTCATGGGCTAGTCCTTAACCAAATAGCTATCAGACACCAAAAGACCAGGTCCTAGAATTAGTTGGGGTGGTCATTCATTTTCTCCAGAACTCCTTAGTTTATCAGCTTTAAAATGAGTGAAGAATATCTAAGATTTTTTCTAATTTGAATTTTATTTTGGGTCTTTACCCTATATATTTATATTACCTCCTTCACTTGTTCACTAGCTCACATCTAACTATTGTTCCACAATGTTTAGCAACTGAGTTTTGCTTCTTTTGAGTAATCTTTGAAATGCCTAACAAAATAGTTTTTGAAAGCTGCAACTATCCTATAAAACTAAGTTGTAAACTTGATTTATTTTAACAGTTGTATAAGACTTAGAAAATATTCCATTTGATGTCGCATCTACATGACAAAATCAAAACCATTTGATTGTAAAAGAAGGACGGAATTGAATACTTTGGAGCTAACGAAGTTGCTTTAAAATAAAATTAAAGTTATAGCTATAGTTAAGATAGTCATCATCACCCCTAAATTGTCTTAGGATTACAATTCTATATTTACTATCCTAGTTTGTCTAGGGGCTGGAACTGATTGATAGGTGTGGTCAACACCACAGGGGAAGCTTTCTATAAAGGGAATTACTGGCTTTGAATACATAGCTATTAACCTTGAGCATCTTTAATCACCCACCAATTAAGAATAAGCACCCTTAAGCTCCCAATGATTAACCTTTATTACCCCAAGTTTCTCCCACAGGCTCTCCTACTTACTTAAAGACAAAATAGCAGAATGACATAGCATGTTTGGCTCCACTGATGTAAAAAAACAAACACGCACTTTATTACCCTTAAAAATGTGTTGATTGCCATAGTAAACAAAAATGCCCTAAGATGTCTAAGATATTTTAATCAGGGTCTGGGCAAAACTGTTAACCAGAGGAAGCCGTCTATGGACTTTTATTACTAGAAAAGAAGTAGACTAAGAGTCAAGAGACTTAGATTTTAGATCTAATTTAATATAAGTAGAATGACTGAACAGTCATTGAAAATTCTCTGGACCTCAGTTTCCTCAAATAAAATTTAAGACAATTCCTAATGCCCTATTCTGCTGCAATAGTCTTTGAATCTAATCTATGCTCCTGTGATGAGCCAACAAATACTAGATCTTACAAGTCAATTAATTGTGTACAAAATAGAAATAGGTATGCTAGATTACTCTAATCATTGCATTTAGATATTAGCCAGTTCCAAGAATATAAACTGAGACATATGAAGGAGCTAAAACAGATCACCCCACGACTCTATAGAGACCCTCCTTTGGCACATGCAGATTATTTTGAGAGGAAATATGGCAACCTTGGAGGAGAAGCTCCTGCCTTTCTCCTAGCCTTTTTACAATTCCTTAATCAAAGAAACCATGTGCCAATCCCTGGGCCTCCACCCTTCCCCTAAAGCAGAAGTGGTCTTTTCTGATTATTACCTAGAATATTGTTAAAAGGGAAGTAAACTTATCTGTTCTTTAAAGATCAGTCATTCCTCCTTGCCACTGAAAGGCCCCCTCCTCACTCCTTGACACCCTACTTTTCTCATGCCTCAGCATAGGACATTGTTGTGGCTCTTTTGTCTCAGGACAAACCAAGTGGGCACTCTTTGGAAATATTTTAGGCAGATTAATTATGCATGGGCTCAGCAGGGGTCCTTCCCCAAAGGCTGAACTCGGGCTTCAGGTTAGGGTACACTTATATAGGCTAGAGCAAGTGTGGGAAGAGAGAGATGTGAATTAGAGTGGGGGGTTTCAAGCAGGGAAGTTCTTTGTCTGTTGGTGACTTATCAGTTGCCTGCAGCATTCCAGTAAGCTTAGATCACAGGATGTTTTATGGCTCTGCTAGCTCCAGTGGTTTTTATGGCTGCCTTCATGGCTGCTGGAAGCAGCAGGCAGGCCTTTTCCCTTATAAGTCTCTGGTCTTCCCAAGTTATCTCAGAATTTACCTCTATGTAAATTCCCCATATGTATATTATTAAATTTGGAATTTTTTCTTACTAATTGTGTCTAATATTAATTTTTAGCCTCTGAAGAATCTCAGAGAGAAATGGAGGAATCTTTCCTTGGCCCCACATGTGTACTCAGAAGTTAAAGTACAGGCTTTAAAAGCATAGCAACAATGTAGCTTTGAGTATTTCAGAGGAACTCAAAGAATTTCTAGTACTTGTCCTTTTGTAGGTTTGGATTGATCTACAACTTTTGAGGGGATTTCTAGAGTTACAGTTTGTTATTAGGATGGTGCTTCCAGGCAGAGACTGGTATTGATAGCAAGCAAGCAATAAGAGAACTTAGTAACACATTGGAAAACACTCCATAAAGCCATCCTCAAAACCTGCTGGAGTAAACCTAGTTCCTGGCTAATGCAATTCTAGATTCTAGATTAGATTAATGCCTTGGAGGAACTAGATAAAGAAAATCTTTGTCTAAGCTAAGTGATTCTAACCCACCCTAGTGCTTGAGCATGCTCAAAACCACTAGGATTGACCTAAGGATGACTTTATACTGCCATTTTGGGGAACATGAACAAGCATGACTTGTTATATAGAAAACTGGTGTTGTGATTGGAGGGATTTGAAAATGTACAGAGGTTACATGGCAATGAGGAGGGACTTGACATGTATACTATTCTATAGGCAAGGTAACCAATGAAATCTTTGTAACCATATACAGAAAAATTGTTGTGCTGCACTAACTAGAAGTTATAAAAGATGGAGCCTTGGCATGATCAGGGCTCAGCCTTTGGATGTGAATCCGCTGAGCCACTGTTGGCAGGAAAAATAAACTTTGCTTCCTGATAAAGCCTAGGTGTCCTGTTTCCTTGCTTGCTGGGCCTACAACAATGTCAGTAGGTAGACTTGGAATCTTCCTCAACAATCCCCTGACTAATTGCCACACAGTTCCTCAACTGAACCCCTCAGAAAGCTACCTAAGCATAGTACTCAGAGGTATTGCTTTAATTTGCTGCCTCCTTACTTGTCATAATAAACTTTTCCTTGTTTATAGAAAATGTGTTTGTGTCTTTGGAACAGTGCTCACCAAGAAAAAGAAACTATTTTCAGTAATAGTACCAGAGAAGTATATGAGTTTCCCAAGGAAAAGTATAAAGTCTCCCAGCACTGGGGTAAAGACAAATGGAATCACAGATCATACTGTAATGTTCAGTCCATGAATTTTTTTTCTATAACAGAGAGAACTTTTCTTATAGCAAAGAACAGAATTTACTAATCATCATACTGATAAGATTAATTTTCCATTAATTATACTGATAAGACTAACAGAATTTTTAATACCTTGAAAAGACCATTTGGGTGAAAGAAATAACCTGAAGTAGGGCTTACACCCAGTGACAATATAAAACAGCCCTCCATCTTTATAATCTTTTAAAACATTTGCCACAAAGATCCAGTATGAGTCTTGTCTATATGGAAATCAATTAAAGGAAATAGCTGCAAATCTGAGGTAGTCTTTAAAAATGTAAGATAGAAAGAACAAAATTCAGATAGAATCCATAAATCCAAGGCAGAAAAGTCAGAGAAGCTTAGTCATAATTATTTTCTATATCCAAGTATTCCTTCTTATATTTTGGTAGCCTAACCCTCCCTTCTTTTGGGTAATTGTCTTTCCCCAATTTTTTGTGGTACTTCTGATTTAGTCACAGTATCCCACCGCACTCCACATAGTTGTGGGGCTGGTCTATGACCCTGGCTGTGCCAATCACAATTTCCCTTTTCCTGGGATACACTTTATGGCCCAAGGAGTGATGTACACAACACCAGTTAGAGATCATCCCTTTAACTAAGAAATTTCAATGGTAGATGGAACTAATCTGGCCTATCTGTTACGTTTATTGTGATAAAAATTAAAGATGATGCAAATTAGCATGTTTGCCATTTTTGAATATATAATTCAGTTCATTTCAGTATATCCACATTGTAATAGTATCGCAACAATCCAACCCCAGAACTTTTCATAATCTCAAAGTGAAATCCACACACATTAAACAGTAACTTCCAATTTTTCCCCCACCCATACCCTGGTAACCATTAGTCTATTTTCTGTCTTCATGAATTTTACTCCTCTAGGTACCTCATGTAAGTGGAATAATACAATGTTTTTCCTTTTGTGTCTGACTTATTTCACTTAGAAAAATGTTTTTATGACTTACCTACATTGTAGCATGTATCAGAATTTCACTCCTTATATTAACATAGCAAATTTTTATAACATGAAATTTACCATTTTGGTCATTTTTAGAAGTAGAATCCAGAGACAGTAAGTATATTTGCATTGTTTATAAACATCAGCACCATCAACCCCTAAATTTTTTTCTTCTTTCCAAACAGAAGTTCTAGATGAAGTAAACATTTATTCCCCCATTCCAATTTTCCCCATCTTCAAGCTAAAAATATCATTATACATTCTGTCTCCATGAATTTCACTATTCCAGGTACCACAACTAAGAGGAATCATATAATGTTTGAGCTTTCATAACTAGTTTATTTCACTGATAATGTACTCATTATTTATCAGTGTTGCAGCATATATTATAATTTACTTCTTTTTTAAGGTTAAATAATATTCTATTATATATATGTACATATATGCACTTTTTTCACATTTTATTTGTCTTTTCATTCATCAGTTAACACATAGGTTGATTCCATCTTTTGACTTTTGTGAACGATACTGCTATGAAGATACATGTAAAGATTTCTGTCCAAAAATCTTCTTTCAATTATTTTTAGTATATATCCAGATAGAAAATTGTTGGATCACATGGTAACTCCATGTTTAGTTTTTTTGAGGAAACACCATGTCATTTTCCACACCACCTTCACCAATATTTCTCACCAATAATACACAGGGTTCCAACTTTCTCACATCTTCATCGATACTTGTTACTTTCTATTTTGTTTTATACTTAATAATAGCTATTCTGATGGGTATGAGTTGCTATATTGTGGTTTTGTTTTGGATTTCCCTAATGATTAGAAATTGTGAACATCTTGTTACTTGTTTATTGGTCTTTTATATATCATCCTTGAAGAAATGTCTATTCAAATCTTCAGCCCATTTAAAAAATCAAGCTTTCTAATGTAGTAATTTCTCCATATCTTCTAGATAGGAATTCCTTCTCAGATGTATTATCTGATATTTTCATCCACATATGTGCTGTCTTACTATTTTAAGCATAATTTTTAAAAATTGTACTACAATTTATGTATTCATTATTTTCTTTGTGTGCTTTTGGTGTCATAATAAAAAATTTCAAAATCCAATGCCATAAAGATTTCCCCTATGTTTTCTTGTTAGAATTTTATAATTTTAACTCTTATATTAAGGACTTAAAGTTTGAGTTTGCTTTCATATATGATCTAAAGTAAGTGTCCAAATTCAATCTTTGCATGTGGATATTGAATTTGCCTGATAGCATTTATTGAAGACTTTCTTCATTGAATAGTCTTAGAACTCTTGTTTAAAATTATTTGGACATACATATGGGGTTTATTTCTAGGGTCTCAAATGTATTTTATCGGTACATATCTTTGCCTTTATGTAAAAATACACTCAATTACTGGAGCTTTGTATTGAGTTTTGAAATAAGGAAAGTGTAATATCTCTGATTTTGTTCTTTTTCAAGATTGTTTTGGCTATCTGGGCTCCCTTGAGAGCTCATATGAACTTTAGGATGTGTTTCTCTATGTCAACATAAAACGTGATTTTGAAAGGAATTGCATTGTATCTGTAGATTGCATTGAGTAGTTTCGACGTCTCAACAATATTAAGTCTGTGATTTCATGAACATAGATGCCTTTCCATTTATTTATGTCTTGACTAAGAAAAATTTTGTAGTTTTCACTGTGCAAGAGTTGAACCTGCTCAGATAAATGTTTTATTCCTTTTTTTGACATTGTAAATTAAGTTGTTTATTTAAATTTCCTTTTCAAATTGTTCATCAGTATTATTTAGTAAAAACAATTGAATTTTGTCTGTTGATTTTGTGTCTTATAACTTTTCTAAAGTTGTTTATTAGTTCTAACAGTTTTTGTGTGGAATCTTTAGTTTTCTTCATATAAGATCATATCATATGCAAACAGTGATCATTTTACTTCTTCCTTTCCAAAACAGGTGCCATTTTTTCCTCTTCTTGTCTTATTCATTTGGATAAAGCTCCCACACTGTTGATAGAATTGGCAAAAGCAGGCATCCTAGTTTTGCTTTTGATTTTAGGGGAAAGACTTTCAGTCTTTTATCATTTAGTGTAATGTTAACTGTGATTTTCACATATAGTTTTTAAATTTCATTGAGAAAGTGTCTTTCTATTCCTAGTTTGCTGAATGGTTTTGGTCATGAAAAAGTCTTGTGTATTGAATCAGTACTCAAAAAACTCCCAACAAAGTAATGCCCTGGACCAGGTGGATTCATTAGTGAATTTTCTGCATCAATTGAGAAGATTGTATCTTTTCACGTCAATCCTCTTAAATGTTACCTTGGCTGATTTTTTAATTTTGAATCAATCTTGCATTCCAGGAAATATCCTATATGTCTTGTGGTATAATCTTCTTAATATTATGATGAATACCATTCCTTAGCATTTTGTTGGGAATCTTTGCATTATTTATAAGGGATATAGGTTGGTAGTTTTTTGTTACTGTCTCTCTGGTTTTGGTAACCTTATGGAACTAGTGAGGAAGTCTCTTTCCTCTTCAATTGTTTGGAAGTACTTCAAAAGCATCGATGTTAATTAGTCTTTAAATTGTTAGAATTCACTAATGAATTCATCTGGTCCAGGACATTACTTTGTTGGGAGTTGTTTGACTACTGTTTTAATCTCTTACTAGTTATAGATATGTTCAAGTTTTCAATTTCTTCATAGTTCATTCTTGGTAGTATTCTAGGAATTGTCTGTCTCACAATTATCCAGTTTTTGGAGTACAATTATTCAGATCACTTCTCACAATCCTTATTTCTGTAGAAATAGTGCTAGTGTCTTTATTTTCATTTCTAATTTTAGTGACTTGAATTCTCTCTTTTTTTAGCCTATCTATCTAAATATTTGTCAACTTTTTTAATATTCTGAAAGAAACTCTTGGTTTTATTGAATTTCTTTGTTGTTTTTTATGCTTTATTTCCATCACTTATTCTTTATTATTTCCTTTATCCTTTTGCTGTAGACCTTTGACTATTTTTGAGAACTCATATAAGGGTAATTTAATAATCAGTTCTCTCTCTCTCTCTCTCTCTCTCTCTCTCTCTCCAATTTTCTGATGTTTCTGTGGGGAAATGAAGGCCTAGAGCTTCTTAGTCAGTCTTTGTGATTATGTAATTTCTCCCTTCCCTAGATCTTGAAGAAAGAGCAGAGACCTCAACTAAAATGTGATTTAAATAAAGCTTGCATACAACTTGAAATAACATTTAATATTGAAAGTATAATTAGTTAGCTAATTCATCAAGCATTTAGGTTTTTTTGAATTATAACTTAAAAGTAACTATGCCACTTATGGTTTAAATAGAAAATTTAGAATCCTAACCTCAGCTGAATGCTATTTTTAAGCCTGTTTCTGAGGTGAAATAAGAGTACAAGTCATATTCTGAGATGAAGGGAGGATAACAGATGATATTAGAAGTAGGTTCCATAGAAACCATTGAAAGAAGACTAGTATATCATCAAGAGTTAGCATATTCTTTATAGCTTTTCTTTTTGGCAACTTTACTCCCTTCATCTAACCTTCTAATTTTCAGAAAATGAACAAGAGATGGCTGGAAGTTGTTGTTTAATAGATCAGACAAGTAAAAGTCGCTTCACTTTAATTTTTTATTGTGTTCCTTCACTTCATGTTCACTCTATGAAGAAAACCAAACAGCCAGATAGAATTAATTTGCTAAGCTTTAAGTCCCATGTTAGACTAAAGTTCTAAAATTCTAAGATTTGTATATTTTAAATGAGTATAATATGAAAGAAGAATGGTAAAGAAATATTCAATTATCTTCCAATTAAGGAGTATTATCTCTTTATCATACAGAGTAGATCACGTTAATGGATGAATGAAAGAATGAAAACTAGATTGGTTAATTTGTCGTATTTATTAAATGACCTAAGAGTTTTATTATGGAAGAGAACAATATAAATGGAAAAGAAGAAAGCAGGGTGAGAAATTAGGGAAAAAGCTAAAGCCAATATCTCCTGGTTTTGAGATAAAAGCTTGAGATATTCATGAAGGAAAGTAGTAGGATTATGGTCATATGTCTTACTAATATTGATGTTTTATCTGTCTGTGTGTGTGTGTTTGTCAATGTGTGTGTGTGTGTAGATAAATGACTTGAAAGGATTTCTTTTAGTTTTGCTGGGTATTATAAATAGAAACTTGTTACAATGTTTTGAGAGACACAAGCTAGGCAAATGATGGACAGACAGTCAACTAGTGGCAGGAAAGCAGAAAAGGAACACCCTATGTGCACACTCATCTGAGGCATGCTTCTGAAAATAGTAAGCCAGAATCCTACAAGAGAATATTTCCAGCCACCCAGCCTCCCTAAGTAGAGCAACTACATTTATCAAACACCAGAGTTCTAAATTACCATGCCCACCAACAAAGAATCCAGGAGGCTGACTTAAGTGAAGAGGAACAACCAGGTTTAACATTGTATAAGGCAACCCTGCTACCAAGAAGCTGAACACTATGACCAACCCTGCATGAGAGACCTTGCCTACATTTGAACTAAGCAAACCAGTACATGACTAAGAAGCAACCGTGAACAGGGAGACCACAGAGTCCATAACCAACCAGAGCCACCACCACTTAATAAGCAAACAAAAGAGAAGGAGAAAATAAAGACACAGTGTCAAATACAGAGCAAGGAAAACAAGCCATGACAAAATCCAAATCACCCCAAAACAACACAAATGGCTCTAAGAGAAGAGGTTACCAGGAGCTCCACAGAGAAAAAATTGAATGACACTGAATAGGACAACCTAATAGATAAAAAACACAGAACAATAGATATAAAAAAAACAGAATGATCTACAGGATGCACAATTTGCTACCAAAAGACAAATCCAAGATCTTAGAAAAGAAGTAGCAGATTATAAGGATTATTTTACCAAAGAGGTTGAGGTCATAAAGAACATGTAAATAGAACTTCTAGATATGAAAATTATAGTTGATGAAGACAAACATTGAAAGATCCATAAATAACCTCTCCAAGGAAAGACTCTTAGACATTGAAGACAAAAACACAGAGATGACCCTCATAGAGGAGACAAAATAAAATTGAAGAAGGAATAAAACTAAAATACATATCAGAGGCCACAAGAAGACCAAACAAAAAGATGATAGATATCTTTGAGTATGAGAAAACAAAGAAAAGAGTAGAAAATTTAGTTAAAGAAATAAGAGCAGGAAACTTATCACACTTGGTAGAAAAACTAACCACAGAAGTCCAAGAAACCAATAGAATATCCAAATTCCTAAAATCAAAAAGACCTAAACAAAGACACATCATAGCAAAATTAGCAAAATCCAATGAAAAAGAAACAGTACCAAAGGCTGCAAGAGAAAAAAGAAACATACCTACAAAGGTACATCTATCAGGTTATCATCAGGCTTCTCAGCAGAAGCCTCCAGGCCAGGAAAAAAGCAAATGACATATTCAAAATACTAAAAGATAAAAATGACTATCCAAGAATATCATTCAAATATAACTGAGAATAAAATGGTCTTCAAAGATAAAAGTTAATGGATTTTTCTATCACCAAATCTGCCTTCCAGGAAATGTTGAGACAAATTTTGCAACAGTAAACACAAAAACAAAGAGCCACCATCCTCCAAGAATAGTGACAAACAGTAACATAAAATAGAAAGCAAATATGTGACCATCAGGAAAGAAAACACTAATGGGAAAAATAAAAACACAGAAGAGAGGATATCAACTAAAAAAAAGACTATAGTAGATAGATTAGAGAAAAACAAATGATAACCACAAAAACAAATCTCACAGATACATAGAGGTAAAGAAGAGAGGAAATCAATATCAAAAACCAACTCGAGGAAAATGCAAATAGAAACAAATAAGAAAAGAAGGGACAGAAATATAAAGTGAACAGAAATGAAGGCTCAAAAGATAACAATAAAGTTCTACATGTCAATAATTACCCCTAATATGAATGGAATGAATTCATCAATCGAAAGACACTGAGTGACTGGATGGATAAAAATAAAGCAGGAAATCATCAATATTTTGCATATAAGAAATGTACATTAGATTAACAGACAAACTAAGTTTGAAAGTGAAGGGCTATAGAAAAGTATATCAAAGCAATGGGAATGAAAGGAAGTCAATAACTGCAATAATAATATCAGAAAGATATACTTACACCCAAAAATAGTAATAAAAAGCAAAAATGGACACACCATCATGGTCTGTTAATCCATCAAAAGAAGTAACTGTCATTAATACATACACACTCAAAACTGGACCTAAAGGGAGACATGGACTACAACAAATTAATAGTGGGGGACTTCAATACCCAATTTATATCAATAGATTATCTAGGCAAAAATCTGTACAAGAAGTAAAGGTCTTAAATGATGCAATAGATTATATGGAATTAATAGACATATACAGAGATTTCTACCTAAAGAGAAAAGATTTTCCATTCTTTTCAATTACACAGGAAGCATGCTCAAGAATAAACCATATCTTGGGAGATAAAACAAGTCTTAATAAATACAGAATAATTAAAATTAAGAAAAGTTTCTTCTCCAACCACAAGGTTCTGAAACTAAAATTGAATGCAAAAACAAAAGCACAAACTGGGAGAGCCACAAAAATGCGATTAAATGACATGTTTCTGAACAATTTGCGAATCAATGAGGAAATTGAAGTGAAAATTATAAATCAACTGGAAACACAGAATAAAATGAAAAGACAAGCTGCCAGGGCATGTGGTATGTGGCAACAGCAGTTCTATGGGGAAAGTTTAAAATGATACAAGCGTATATCAAAAACCAAGAAACATCTCAAATTAAATATCTAACTACACACCTGAAGGAAGAAAAGAAGAACAAATGAAATAAAAAATCAGGAGAAGGAAGGAAGTAATAAAATTAGGTCAGCTCTAAATGCTATTGTAAACAAGATTATTCAAAAGACCAATGAATCCAAGAGCTGGTTCATTTAAGAAAATAAACAAAATTGGTATACTTAATCAGACTCATGAAGAAAAGTAAGAGTGAAAAGCTTAATAACAAGAAGAAATGAAAGAGTGGAGATTACAATACACATTACAGAAATACAAATGATTCTACTATGAACACTCTATGCCAACAAATTCAGCAATCCTGAAGAAATGGAGAGATTGTTAAGAATCCTAAAACTTTCCAAATCTTATCCAAGAAGACATAGATGACTAACAGATCAATTATAGGTACAAACATTAAAGAAGTAATCAAGTGTCTCCCCACCAAAACAAACAAGAGCAGAGAACTGGGTGACTTCATTAACAAATTTTGCTGACCATTGAAAGAAGATCTAATACCCATTGATCTTAAACCTTACCAAAAAATTGAAGAGAAGGGAAAACTCGCAGTTCTGTTCTCTGAAGCTAACATTATACTAATCCTTAAATCAGGCAATGTAATCACCAAACACTAAAACACAAACCAATATCACTGATAAATATAGAGGCAAAACCCCTCAACAAAATCTTGCCAAATAAAATTCAAACACACACACATACACACAACTATATATATACAAAATGATCAAATGGTATTTGTTGCAGGGATGCAATGATGGTTCAACATATACAGACCAATCAATGTAATACCTCAAATCAATAGAGAAAACCAAAAAATGCATAGTCACATCAATAGACCTAGAGAAAGCATTTGACAAGATTCAACACCATTTCATGATAAAAACTTTCACTAAAATAGGAATAGAATGCATATACTTCAACATAAAATTCCTAAGTGTCAAATTCACTAACATCATAATCAAGAGCAAAAAAGTTAAAACTTTTCAGTAAGAGCTATAATAGTTAAGGATGCCCAATCTCTCCACTACTATTCAACATAGTTCTGGAAGTCATGACCCCAGCAAAAAGACGTATCAATAAAGCAACAGAAGGACATTAAAAACAGTCAAATTGCAAAAGAAGAAAAATACTATCATTATTTGAAGATATGTTAATATACCTAGAAAATCCTAGACTCCACAAAAAAAAAAACTTGCAGAAAAAATAAATGAGTATAGCAAATTGGCAGGATATAATATCAATATATAAAAAATTAATAGCATTTTTATATGCAAAACAATAAAGTAGAAAAAAGAGAAATCAAGGAAGAAATCCATCTACAAAATAATCAAAAATGTTAAAAATATACTTGGTGATAGGCTTAACTATGAATCCATATATTAAAAACTACAAAACATTGAAAAAATAAATAGAAGAGACAAAGAATTCTGAGAACATTCCATGCTCATGCATCAGAAAAATTAACATAGCTAAAATGGTTGTCTTCTCCAAAGAAATATGCAGATTTAATACAATGTCTATCAAAATTCCAGGGACTTTTTTGAGGAAACTGAACAAGCAATATTGAAGTTATGTAGAAACACAAAAGATCTTGACTAGGCAAAGCTATCTTCAGGGGAAAAAATAGAGGAATCAGGCTCCCTGACTTCAAACTACATTACAGAATGATTTTTATAGAAAACATAAGATATTGGAATAAAATCAGACATACAGACCAGTACAATAAAATTGAGAGCCCATAAATAAAACCACACCTATATGGGTAGTTAATCTATGACAAAGGAGCCAAAAGAATACAATGGAAGAAGGAAAGCCTATTTAACAAATCATGCTAGGAAATTTGGACAACTACCTGAAAAAAATAAAGCTAGATTACTCATTAAAGCATAAAAATTAACTCCGAATGAATCTAAGACCTAGATATAAGACCTGAAACCATGAAGTACATAGAGAAAAATTTAGGAAAACCATTCTGTGATTAATCACAGAGATGTCTTTGGGTAATTGAAAGTTGTGGCAAAAGGAAACTAAAGTAAAATTAAATGATTTGTACAACAAACTAGAACTTTTCTGTACAGTAAAAGAAACCATTGTTAAAAAGGCAACCCACTGAATGAGAGAAGATATTTGTACAACATACATTAGACAAGAGGTTAATATCCAAAATACAGAAAAAGCTCATATACCTCAACAACAAAAAAGCAAACAACCCACTCAAAAAATGAGCAGATGAAGCAGACAGACATCATTCTTGAGAAGAAATACAGAAGGGCTACAGACATATAAAAATTGATCTATATTAGTCACCATTGGAGAAATGCAAATAAAATCTACAGTGAGATATTACTCACATCATTTTGAAAAACTTACATCAAAAAGACTAGCAACAAGTGTTGGAGAAGGTTTGGAGAAAGAGAAACCCTCCTATAGACCACTGGTGATAATGTAAATTAGTACAACCTATTTGGACTACATTATAGTAAAATTAAGAAGGATCTACCATTCATTTAGTAATTCTACTTCTAGGTATATACCCCGAGAAAACAAAAACATTAATCAGAAAAAAAAAGCTGCACTCCTACATTAATAGCACAATTCACTATAACCAAGGCATGGAAATATCCTAAATGCCCATCAACAGATGACTGGATAAAAAGCTGTGGTATATATATGCAATTAAATTCTAGGAAGCTGTAAAAAAAATGATGAAATCATGCATTTTGCCACAACTTCGATGAAATTACAGGTGATTATGATAAGTGAAATGAAACATAAAGAAAAAGAGAAGTGCATGATAGTTTCAATCGTAAGTGGAATTTAAGGAAACAAAACAGATGAAAAAATTTCAACAAAATTCACAGGGTGCAAGTCTATGGCTACCAGGGGCATGAGAGTGAGTAGGGTACAAGGGAAGGCGAGTAAAGGGCTCTAGAACTTTGATGATGGGAATGGTGTGAAATGCACACAGACTGAGGTGCAAGTTCTATTTCCTCAAAAGCATATGGCAATGCAACCAGAAGAAATAATAAAACAATTAAATTGTTCTGAGAGATTTCAGTGGAGATATGTTACATGTTAGACAAGTGCTTTATGGCAAGAAAAATCATATGGATCCTTAGGTTAAAAGCAGTTTTTTCTTTATATAGATCACTTAACCAAGTAGTATGGAGTTTTTTGTCCTACCTATAAAAATAATCAATTTGCCTTTTATTTTCTAGGAATTTCTGCATCAGTATATGTATTCTGCCATATACAACTGAAAATCTAAACTGGTTTAAAATATTTATTTATTGCTTAATGAATCTGCAAGTCCAGAGGAAAGTATGAGACAACTTGGGTTTGTCTGATTCAGTCTCAATAATACTGTGAAGCATCTGGTTTCTCTCTCCCACTGCATTATTCTGTAGTCTCAGTGTGATGCTAAATATGGTTCCCAACAAAGGTGTGATATTGCTGCCCTAGTTGACACTTTAAATCCATATACAGTACCACCCAAGAGAAAACTGTATCATTTATTAGAATTTTAACAAAGAATACTGAAATTCACCTGAATGGTCCACCTTGATGACATGCCAAATCCAGAACCAATGACTTGACCAAGACAAGATAATGAAATGTACTAATTGACTTAAATTACTTTTAGTGCTAGAGGTCTTTCTACCCAAAGTACACAAAGGTTCAGGATGATAAATCAAAGTGCAGATATTATATTATAATCAAGAAGGTATGATTGCAGACCCTAGGTAGCAATTACCAGTATCTGCTACTGTTACTCTTGTACCCAAATTTATCTTATCATACAGTCATATAATATGCACATTTATCAATTAATCTTTCCCTTTTGAATTATATCTGTAACTAATAGGAAAGATTTATTTTTATTTAAGCTCTTAAACAATTAATTAGTGTCTAAATTTCTAAAAAAATAGGGCACTGTACTACTGCGACATTTTTTAGGGTTAGAAACCTCAGTTAAATTCATAGAAATGTTTCTTTTAACTTTGCGACCTTGAGTGACTCACTCAACTTCTCTTATTCACACGTTTCCCATTTATACATCATAAAGATCATCAGAATTCTCTTTCTTCAGAACAGAGGTCTGTCTAACACCTTGCTACCAGATTCCTAATAATAGGGGTTGGCATTTTGTAGAGAAGAAAAGAACTAGAAAACTATGTGATGAAATTTTCATCAAAATATATTCTGTATATCTCTTAATTACAGGGAAATTCCATTCCTCTATTACGGTTTTCATGTGGTGATATCTCACAAGAGTAATTTTTCTGTCTTCTTTCTTACTTCAGTATATTTACTACTCTATGTGGATAGCAAGTATATTATAAGTTTGGTATGCTGCACTTATTTATCATTTTTAATTGTGGTAAATTCATCTACTAAAAGTTTATAAAATTAACTCCACGAATCAGTGATATGTAGAGTGGGGAACTCCAAGGTTATCCATCTATGGAACCAGAGAAAATAAGAAAATTTAATTCTCAAAGTGAACTCTTATTGGAACTCTGAAAATTAGTTAAAACAAATGATGAATAAAAAGGATGACAAGAATAGCAGGGAAACGTACCTTTAAAAATACCTTTACATCCCCACTCCTTTCTATTTTGATGATGGTCTTGAAGACAGAATCCCAAATTCCAGTATATTTCTCTTGTTTCTGAAAGGACCAGAGTAGGCCTTACTCTAAAGGAAATGTGTTTTTCTATTTTGACCTGTCTAGAAATTACCTGAAAGACGGAAGCAAGGTGCAATGCTTTGTTTCTTCTAACGTAGAACTTTCTCAAAGTGAAAAAGTGACTAATCAGAGGGCATTCTTTAAAGGGTTGAAGGAAAAAAAGAACAAGTCACTGCCACTTTCCAATAGAAAGGAGAATAGCTATGAAGTACTCATGAATTTTCTTTTGCCTAGGATTTTGCCTTTCCTACGCTTTTCAATACTACAGAAATTGGCAAAGGGATTCCTGAAATTGGTCATTTTACAACTAATCAAATGAAATAAAAAGCCTCTAATTATTATATCATTTGATTTTTCACTCTATGGAGATCCAGGCAAAAATATTACACTTTAGGTCAATAATAGAGATAGAATTCCTTGGAAGAAAACATGGAGAGATACTTTGAGAAATAAGGACTTTGAAAATATGACTAGAAAGTCAGATGTATGTAGAACCAGAAGACGTATGCTGGAAAACACCTGATAAGAACCTATGCTTGTGCTACAAGTTGATCTTTCAGCTCAGCAAAAACAGAAATTAAAAGTGAAAGTATTATAAATAGCCTGACTGAGCACTGAAGCAGTTCTCAACACAGAACTGATCTTCGAAGATTATATGAATTATTTTTTTCCTTTGTTTTGCTGTGCTGTACTGTGCATTTCTTCTCCCTTTCTTCCTCCATTCCTGCCTCCTCTTCTGCTTCCCTCTCTTCAACCCTGTCCCTGCCCTCTCTTTATTTCCCCCTTAAGGAATTTAAGAAAATCTTTCAAACCATTAGGTAACCCCAAGTTAAAAAGTAAGCAATTTTAGAGATCATGCAAACATAGAATACAATTTAAATATCTTAAATATTTTCAAAAATATAAAGGAAACCATAGAAAAATAACTAATGGAAATAAAGATAATTGTATCTCTAGAAACAGAGAATATCGATAAAGCTTTTAAATTATGAAAAGAGAGCAAGTGAAAGTGTAGAACTGAAATATACAGTTGGAGATTAAAAATTTTACTAGAGGGTTTCAACAACAGGTTTAATAATGCAGAAGAAAGACTCATTGAATTTGAAGATAAGTCAAATGATTTAATCTGGGAAACAGAACAAAATATAAATAAAGAAAAATTAACAATGCCTAAAGGACTTGTTACCATCAAGTGTACCAAAATATGCAAAATGAGATTCTCAAACAAAAAGAGAATGAAAGGTAGAGAAAGAATATTTTATGAAGTGATGACCAAAACTTCTCAATTTTCATAATAGACATCAACCTTGATTTTAAATTCAATAAATTCTATAAATGATAAAGGAAAAGTTATCCAAATCAAGGTAAATTATAATCAAACTGTTGAAGAATGAAGAGAAAAAAATTTAAATCAACAAAACATGACTCATCTCATACAAGGGATGATGTCTTGTGATGTCTTTATCTGAGTTAGAGATCATAATAATACAAGAAGTGTTTTTAAAAGTTAGGAAGTATTAACCTCTTCTATGTTTTAAAAGAGTTTGTGAATGACTGGCAGTACTAGTCTTTAAACGTTTGGTAGACTTCATCAGTCAAACTTCCTGGTCCTGATTTTTGTCATAGTAAGTTCTTTAACTTAACTACTTTAACTACTGATTCAATTTCTTTACTTATAATACATATATTCTAACTTTCTATTTCTTCCTTCATTGGATTCAGGAGTTTTGCTCCAAGAATTTGTAAATATCATCTGCGTTATCAAATTTGTTGCTATATAATTTCTCATAGTAGTCCCTTATAATATGTTTTTTAGTTTATGTAAGTTCTGTAGCAATGATCCTCCTTCATACTGATTTTAGTAGTGTAGGTCTTGTTTTTCTATATCCATCTTGCTGAAATTTTATCAACATGGTTGATATTTTCAAAAACCCACATTTAGTTGATTTCTCTAATAATTTTTTATCTTCTATTTGCTATAATCTTTATTATTTCCTTCCTCTTTCTTTTGTTGTATTTCATTTGATCAAGCTTTGCTTTGCTTACATTGTAAAGTTTTGCTGATTTGAATTATTTTTTTAGTATTGTTGTTTATAGCTATACATTTTCCTCTCAGTACTTCTTTCCTAATATCCCATAATTTTGGTATGTTTTATTTTTATTTTTATTCATTTCAAAGTATTGTCCTATTTTCCTTATGATTTATTCCTTAATTTTTGGTTATTTATGACTGCTTTAAAAAACATATACATATTTGTGAATACACAAAATTTCCTTCTTTTGTTGATTTCCAATTTAATTTCATTCTCGTTGAACATATTTCATATCACTTAATTATAATTAATAACTTTCAAATGCATTGACACTTATTTTATGGTCTACCACATGATCTATCTTTAATAATTTTATGTGTACTCTACAAAATAATATGTATTCTGTTCTTGTTGGGTGGAATTATCTTTAGATGTCTCTTTAGGTCTACTTTGTTAATCACACTGTAGAATCTTCTATTTACTTTTTATTTTCTGCCTAGTTGCTGTATCCATTTTCAAAAGTGGAGTATGAAGTGCCCAATTATTATAATTAAGTTTTCTATTTTGCTCACCAATTCTGTAAGTTTTGGTTTGTGTATTTTGGGGCTTTGTTGTTAGTTGAACACATGTTTATAATTATATCTTAATGAAAGTTTAGCTATTTTATCATTAAAATATTCTACTTTGATTCTATTAACAACTTTTTAATTGTCTATTTAAGTCAATTTTATAGTTTATATTAAGTCAATCCAGCTCTCTCTTCCAATTATTGTTTGCATAGTATATCTTTTTCCATCCATTTATCTTCAATTTATTTGTCATGTGTTTCTCATAAACAATGACAAAGTTGAAGCATTTTTCCCGTTCTGCCGAGGTCTGCATTTTAATTGGACTTTTTATCTATACACACGAATGTAAATACTGATGAGGTAGAATTTATATCTGCTATTTTGCTATTTATTCTCTATAAGGCTCATGTCTTATTTTATTTACATTTTTCTCTAATATTCTATTATTTCCTTCTTTTGTGATGAATATTTTCTAGTGTATCATTTCAATCCCCTTGTTTCTTCATATATATAAATAAATATGAATATACATATATATCCATATCTTTCTCAGTGGGTGCTTGCGGTTATAATTAACATCTTAATAATATCAAACTAATTCAAGAAGTACAATACCAACTCTACTAAAATTCTAGTGCTATCCTTATAGTGTTGCTAAATTATATCTACATGCATTGTGCATCAATACAGGTTTACAGTTATTGCTTTATATAGCTACATTTTTAACTGTATGGAGGAAAAAAATAATTCAAAGATCCATTAAATTCTTGTTTATATTTACCCATGCAGTTGTCTTTACTGGTGATCTTTATTTCTTTATGTGGGTTGTGTTACTTATTAGTGCCCTTTCATTTCATCCTGAATAACTTCAGTATTCCTTTCAAGGGTATGTTTTCTAGCCCCAAATTCTCTCAGCTTCAGTTTTTGTTTAACCTAATAATGTTCTAATTTCTCCTTAATTTTTAAAAATTAGATAACTTGTTTTTATTACTGAGCTACACAAGATTTTATACATTCTAGATACAGGTGCCTCATCAGATATATAATTTACATTTTCTCCCATTATGTATCTTGCTTTTTCCTGATAGTGTCTTTGAAGCATAGAAGTCTTTATTTTGGCGGATTTTCAGTTTATCTTATTTTTATTTTTTATTTTTTGCTTATGCTTATGCTTCTGGTCTCATATCTAAGAAATGATTATCAAATTTATGGTCATGCAAATTTACCCATATGATTTTACTAAGAGTTTTATAGTTTTATATCTTATTTTCAGGACATTGCTATATTTTGAGTAAAATTTTCATATGACGTGAATTTAATAGTCCAATAAAATTATTATGTCTGTGGTTCTCCAGTGTTCTAGCATAAGAATATTATTATTTTGCCCACCAATTGCCTTGGCATACTTGTTGAAAATTAGTTGACTATAGACACACTGATTGTTGTTATTTCTGGACTTAAGTCTTTTGCAATGATATATATATATATATATCTGTCTTTATGCTAACATCATTAGCATTTACTGTTTACTGACTACTGCTGCCTTATAGTAAGTTTTAAAATCAAGAAGTTGACTCCTCCAACTTGATTATTCTTTTGCAAGATTGTTTTGACTATTCTAATTTTCCTTAACTTTTGATGTATTTTACTAGACACAAAACTCTTATATGTGGTCTTTTCTTTGCATCTTTTGAAAATGTATTTTCCCACTGTCTTTTGGTCTACATAGTCTGTAATGAGAAATCACTGTTAATTTTATTGGCTATCCCTTTTGTGAAATGAGTTGATTTTCTCTTGATGTTGTCAAGATTCTCCATTTGCCTTTGTGTTTTGACAGTATAATTATGTGTCTACATATATGTCACTTTGAATTTATTCTTCAAGAAACTTATTGAACTCCTTAAATAAATAGGTTAATGTTTTCTTTATCACATTTGGAGATTTCATCCATTTTTTCTTGAAATAATCTTCCTACATTTTTCAATTTCTTATCTCCATTTGGACTTAAATTATGCCTGTTGGTAAACTCTATGATGTCTCATGGGTAACTTAGGCTCTTTATTTTTATTCATTATTTTTATGTTTCTTTGTATAATTTCAATTGAACTATATCAACTTTTCTGATTGTTCTTTCTTCTAACATCCGCTGTTGAACTACTTGAGTGATTTTTTTTAATTTCGGTTATTGCTACTTTTCAACTCTGGAAATTCTATTAGCTTCTTTTTTTCTAATTTATATTTCCTTATTGATATTCTCTCATTAGTAAGACATTGCTCTCATATTGTCTTACAGTTATTTAAATATGATTTCTTATAATTCTTTGACCTTATTTAAATTGCTTATTTAAAATATTTATGTAATAGTTTCGAGTTCTGGTAGATTTTCTATTGACCATTTTATCACCCTATATATAGGTTATTCTTCTTGTTATTTTTATGCCATGTATCTTTTGCTAAAAACTGAACATTTTTTTAATATTATAATGTAACAACTCTGGAAATGAGAATCTATACCTCCCCAAGGGATTTATTGTTACTGCTGTGCTGTTGTTGTTGTTACCATCACTTTCTTTTGACTGTGCTGAACTGGTTTTGTATATTCTGTAGTCTTTTTCAAATATGGTTATTGATGATTCGTTGATGACCTTAGTGGTCAATTATTATATGGATATTTCCTTAGAATCCACAAACTAGTATATCTCCCAGTCCTTGTCGAGGGACTCTGTACACCTTAAGCTTGATTTTCTATTTATGCAGAGCCTCAAGATTAGCCAGAGTTGAGAGTTTAAGACCTTCTCAGTTCTTTCTTGGGCATGATCAGAGTCCTAAGCATGCTTATGACCTTCTATATTTCAAGGAAAATGTCAGAGATTCTCAAAGACTCCTAATAGACATCTCATTTCTTAGCTTTTACTTTTGAGCTTTTTGATTAATCTATTGTTTCATCCAAATATTATCTGCTACCACAGAAAAACATGATGCTCAAAAATTACTTCTTATTGTTTTCGAAAACTTACCCTGGTATGAGACTGTTTTTACTGGAAGATGTATGAGTCTGGCTAAATAAGAACAGCCTTGTGAGTGGAGTCTTCCAGAAAACTCCCAGACAAATTAACAAATGGTGATTCTTTGAAGTGAGGTTTTAGCAAAGGTGTAGTCCTATTCTGCTCTTTCTGGTGACAAGTAATTCTCTCTTATTGCAAACTATTGGTTTTCAAGCCTACAACAGTGTTGGAGATGTTGGTATGGGAATACAGTAAATTAAAATGACACACATATGCTGGTTCTTACAGAGGCTCATACACTTGCCTTGAGTAAATACCCCCTGGATTACTGCATACATATGGTTAATTGCCAGAGTTTAGTAAAAGTGCTATTATTGATTTTTTGGAGGAGAGAATTTTTGCTGACATCACTCACTATTTAGATAGTAGAAACATCTATATCCTTAACAGAGATGCATGCAGATTCTATAAAGTCACATTAATTTTTGCATTTTTGTTATTATAGGCTCTGTAGGTCCTTATATTTATAGTCATGCCATTTGGCAAATCTAGAAGTAATAACTTGGTTTCCTTAATATGTATTGTATGTTTTGTTAACTGTAAGGTCAACAATGAAATGCAGCTAAAGAAAGATTGGTGATGAAAATTAAGTAACATGTAGCTAAATACCTCTTGAGTCTATGAAAACATGCGCATCTATATATTTGAATGCTTCTCAAAGTACCTGTTGCAAATAGCCATCTCCCATAAAAATTACAAGAGAAAGGCAAGAAACAATCTACATGAACATTGTTGGTAATAAAAAGACAGATCTGTTGAGAATAAAACTTTGTTACTTCTTCCTTTAAACACTCAGGGTGATTAATAG
>RJWH01004257.1:0-114691 GCA_004363575.1 Solenodon paradoxus | reverse complement strand
CTTTTACTTTGTTCCACTCTTTGGCTCAAGAACCTCCACTCCTGGGTTCCTGGCTTCCATACTTACCACCTCTGGGTCTTTCTCTTAAGGACACACACCTCAGCCCAGATGTCACACCTTATTCCAAAGACAAGGGGTTTCCCCCCCAAGGGATTCAGTTTCCAAGTTTGAGAATCCAGACATATGAGCAGGGCATTGAATTTTAAAATATGTATAAGTGGGATATAATACCCAGGAATTTTGTTTCAGGATAGGAAAAGATTTACAAGTATTTGTTATGGAAATGGTGGAAAAACATTCACTTAGATGATTACAGAGCACAATTACTTGTCAAGGTGGTGGTTCTCTGTAGAGATTGAGGTGCAGAGGTGGTATCTACATGTCAGATTTTGAACATGAATGTGTGTGCTCATGTATGCATGCACTCATATGCACACACACAAATACATATACCAGCAAAGTTCTGATAAACCCAAGTAATTTTTGATTCTTACTCTACAATACACGTTGAATAGAAACCAGAACTTGCTGAATAAAACCTTTTAAGCAAGTTATTTCTCCTTCTCTTCTAAATCTTTGTCTTACTGTCTTTATTCTTCTTAGTGGATTAATCAGGATCTGGCAAAGAGAAAAAAATCCTCCCTGTTCTCTTTCAATATTTTATAACATAGCATGTTTACCCTATTTGACAGAGGGGGAAACTGAGATCAAGAGAGTTAGAGGACTCACCCAATAAAGAAAAGATGGAGCGGAACTTTGAACTCAGATAGTCTGATTTCTAAATGTAATCTCCTAAAGATGATGTTTTGTTAGCTCCAACATGCTACCAAGACATGGTGAACTAGGGGCTGAGCTGAGGGAAAACTGGGGGGCTGGAAATATGAAGAAAGGGTAATGGCCCCACTGGATTTTTCTGGATGAATTCAATCCACCTTTATTCACGTGAGAGATTATAGGTTATATAACCAACCCCCCAGATAAAGTAATCACTTCCCTGACGGCATCCATATCCGGAAAACTGGAGTCCCAGGGTGTTCATATTTCTGCACAGCTAATTTCCCCAAGAGTATTTAGGCAGGATCTGGGGACCTGGATGCAATCCCTCTCCCTGGCACCATGGAGCTGGGTGGGGCCTTCACCATCTTTCTGGCCCTTTGCTTGTCTTGTCTGCTCATCCTCATCGCCTGGAAACAGATCAACAAGGGGGGAAAGCTGCCCCCTGGCCCCACACCAATACCTTTCTTGGGGAACCTACTTCAAGTCAGCACTGATGCCACCTTTCAGTCTTTCATGAAGGTGAGTCTGTCTACTCTCAGAGAGCTGGAAGCAACGAATTCTATAAACAAATACACATCTAATGATCTAACTTCTCAAACTCAGACTGTTGGAAACACAGACTTCATGAAGTTTAGAATTCTGAAATTCCAGAATCTTTAACACTTGGAAACACAGACTCCTAGCACATTGGATTTTAATATTTTCACAATTTCAGGACTTTGGATTCATAATACCATATACCCTTGAACACAGAACTCTCATACTCTGGTTGTTTTAGAACTTTCAGATTCAGTACCTTGAAGGGTGTCTGGAAATCAGCATTTCAGAGAGAGAAGCACATCATTTAAAATTTGCACATCATTTAAAAGTGAGAAAACTATGGCTTATTGGAAGTGTTGGAGGACAGGAGTCTTTTCCAGGATTTCAGGTGTCTTTTTCTCAGTGTGCCTTTTTCTCAGTAGTCCATCCAAATTCAGGACTCACCTTTATCTGTTATTTCCATATGCATATCCCCTTGAAATCCTCACCCCTCAAAATCCTTGATTTGTCTCTATCTGGTGCTCCAATCAGCTCCCTCCTCTTATGTCTTCCTTCACTTCCAGCTCAGAGAGAAATATGGTTCAGTCTTCACTGTGTACATGGGACCCCGGCCCGTAGTTATTTTATGTGGACATGAAGCAGTGAAGGAGGCTCTGGTAGACAGAGCAGACGACTTCAGTGGCCGCGGAGAATTGGCTTCCATAGAGCGCAACTTCCAAGGTTATGGTGAGTAACAACAACACTCAGAACGAGTGATTATAAGCATTTTCCTGTGTCCCAGTACTCTACATGAATGATTGCATTGGCTCCTTGGAGAGAGCTATTCATGTCTTACTAATATTTCAGGGGAGGAAGCTGAGGAGAAAGGTCATCACACAGTAAGGAGAAGAGACATTTTATTTTGAACCCATCTGATTCTAGTATATTTGATACATTACTCCTGTTTTTATTTTTAATAGATTAGTGGCACTGTGTATCTACTTACTCCTTACTTTCCTATATTATTCACACAAATAACTTATAGGTCTCTGCTTCCTTCACTTAGGTATGTACTTTTCCAATGTTACCTATACATCCATCTCTAACTACCTACACCCTTTGATTCCAAGTTGCCTAACTCTATTCTTTCTATACTTCTGTCTATCCATCTCTCCCTGTACCATTCCTTCCATCTATCCATTTTCCTATTGATCCATACCCCAACCAAAAATCCATGATTAATTGTTTTTGTATACAATATGTTTTCACCTAATTGATCTATATATCAATTAAATTTCCATTTATCCATCTATCCATCATTCTATCATCCATTTATTAACCTTACCATCATTCACCCATCTATTAAACTTTCTATCCATCTATCTAGCCATCCTACCAACCATTTATCCATCCATCTCAAACCATTCATCCATTAGTCCCTCACCCATTCATTAATTCTTTCATCCATTCATCAACAAGTCATTCAGTCACACTCTTCCTTCCAGTCATTAATCTACCAAAATCACTTCATTATTTTGAAAACATTCATTCACCATTCCATGCACATATGGCAATTTCTAAATGTTTCTTACTACATAGTAACACCTTTTAACAGACTGATGTACAGGTATGAGCTTCTTTGTATGTATATGTGCATGACTAGAGAATCCGACTGGTATATAAAAATAACCTACCCATTTCAGAGCACTCTATATGGCATGCTATGTATAGCTTCCTTTACATTCCTAGGTACCCATTCAGTTCCAGGTCTCTATCATGTAAGAATCTCTCTTTGATCTCCCCCAGTCATTCCTAGCTTGATTCCCTTTCCTCTACCTCAGTGCTGCATTGTTTTTGAGGGTCATCTAAGGAGAGAATTTTAGTGTCTCCATCAAGCCTAGGACGTTAGGAGGGTTTCTCTAAGATTAGAGATGAGTGATTCCATAATCTGTTCCCATCCTTGTCTAGCAGAGTGGGGGACAGGAAGGGAGGGGGAGACAGAAGCCTAACACTGAGATTTTTGCAGGTGTCGCTTTGGCTAATGGAGAACGATGGAGGATTCTCCGACGATTCTCCCTGACCATTCTCCGGGACTTCGGGATGGGGAAGCGGAGCATTGAGGAGCGGATCCAGGAGGAGGCTGGCTTCTTACTGGAGGAATTACGGAAGACCAAGGGTATGCCAATGTTCCCCAAATTCACTGATCTGACCAGTATGCTGCTTTAGAGAGGGTACAGTTGAGGTCAAAGAAAGGACTTTCTTAGAAGCATGAATGGAATCACTGGTAGAGACAGAGAGATTCCAGCCATCCTTTTTTTTTTAAGTGTCCCTTAGCACTGCTTCTTTCCCAAATCTGTATCTCTCCAGCACAAACATCACTAAGCGCTACTAATAAAAAATTGCAATTAAGTTCCAGCTGCATTTCTTGAGTGATTACTATATGGCAGGGGCTATGCTAATCATTTTACATGAATAACTACACTGAATCCTCATGAACCAATGAAGTGGTTACTAACCCACTTTGACGACTGGGAAATAGAAAAACACACACATGAAGTCATTGACTTGCACTATCAAGCAGTAGGACTAGGACTGACATTTACAACTTGTTCATTCCACATACCATGCTCCTCCTCATTGTCTCTATCATAAACCACTTCCATCAACCAGGTGCCCCCATTGAGCCTACTTTCTTCCTGAGCCGCACGGTCTCCAATGTCATCAGCTCCGTCGTCTTTGGAAGCCGATTTGACTACGAGGACAAGCAGTTCCTGAAGCTGCTGAAGATGATCAATGAGAGCTTCATTGAGATGAGCACACCCTGGGCACAGGTGCCCACCAGCCACTCTCTGCCCGCCCTCTCCCTCAAGCTCCGATAACTAGTACTTAGTGTGCCTGACTAGACCTCGCTTAGTTCTCCCCACAACCCGAGGAGACAAATATCAATAGGGCCTGAATCTTTAAGAAGCAAAGAGATTGACTCCATTCTTAGACCCCATGCTGGATTCTGAGTCCTGTATCTGACTCCAGACTCAGCCCATCTCTGACCTGTGCCTGTTCCCCACAGCTATACGACATGTATTCCGGAATCATGCAATATTTGCCAGGAAGGCACAATCGAATCTACTACTTGGTAGAGGAGCTCAAGGACTTCATTGCCTCAAGGGTCAAGGTCAATGAAGCATCCTTTGACCCTCAAAACCCTCGAGACTTTATTGATTGCTTTCTCATCAAGATGCACCAGGTACCTCTTCCTCTTCCTTCAATCCTTTCCTCTCATCTTCTGAAATCCCTGGCACCTGCAAGCTTGAATTTGTCTGTAAATATGTGGGAAACAAAAGATCAAGTATTGTTTCACATGATTTACTGTTACTTAGAGATGAGCTATAGATACTAAAGGGATAAGCTCTTTTAAAAATAAATTTGGAGGGAATCCAATGGAGAGTGGTGCAGAGTGGTAGAATTTTTGGTAGGAGAGAAGCTCCTGTATCATTCATTTGAAGAAGTGTGAATCTGTACTCCTAAAACATACACAGTGCTGTACACTAATGTTAGCTCCATTTAAAAATAAAGAATGAAATCGACTTTGAAGCTACACACTTGAGGGCCATGGACACATAACACCTTACCTCTCTAATCATATATGCCAGAAACAACTGTAGAAAAGTAGAATCCGAGAATTTGAGCTGAGACATTAAAATGTCTTAAAAATCTTTCAGAGTTTAAGCCTTAGTGCTGAAAGTTTAAAGGCTTAGTAATAAAGAAATTTGGACGCTCATTTTTCTGTCTTATAAATTCTTAGAATTTTAGAAATGTATGTTTTTATATTATGAAAACTCTGCACATGGGGGTTTCAAATTACATACCTTAGTATCCTAGAATTTTCAAACCAGACAAGGTGATCTCTGCTCTTTTCTCCACCAGTCTCCCTGCTGTGTACCCCATTACAATCACATCGCCGCCTCCTGATGTCCTCTGATACTCCAGGCACACTCCTGCCTCAAGACCTTTGCTCTCACTGTTTCCCAGACACTCACTTGGTTTCCCTGTCTGTTTTCACAAAGGCCTACCCTCTGCACAGGGAGAAAAAATAAGATAAAGACAGAAGAGGAGGATTCTGTTTTATATCCCTCTCATTTTCAGGATAAAAATAATCCCAACACAGAATTCAACCTCAAGAACTTGGTCCTCACCACGCTCAACCTCTTCTTTGCCGGCACAGAGACCGTGAGCTCTACACTGCGCTATGGACTATTGCTGCTGATGAAGTACCCAGAGGTGGAAGGTGAGTGCCCAGCGGAGCTGCTCACCGCTGACCCCCGCTCCCCACAGGAAAGAAGGCAAACCCTTGAAACCCTAGAATCCCATGACCTTCAGCTCTTCCCTCTTTATAACCTTAGGCTCTGGGATCTCAGAATCTCTGGCTTGGAAGGCCTTTTCCTTGAATCTTTTACTTGGTGTCTGTTAATTCGCTATACTGCTATAATCAAATTCTAGGATCTTCATAGCTTAAAGCAGCATAGATCTATTCTCATGTAGTCCTGGAGTTCAGAAGATCAAATGGGCTTTCACTGGACTGACCCAAAGTCAAATCTTTATTTCTTGCCTTTTCCAGCATCTGGAGCAATATTCCTTGCATTGCTCAGACTTTCTTCCATCTTCAAAGTTGGCGGTTTAGCACCTTCACGTCTCTCCTTGCTTCCATTGTCACATCTCCATCTCTGACTCTGTCTCTCCTGCCTCCCTCTTAGACAGATACTCATGATTATATTTATGGCCATCATAGACACTCATCTTATACTCTTATACTCATCATAGACACCCATAAGCCTTCCCATCTTAGAGCCTTAATGGGAAAGTTCCCTTTGTCATATAAAGTAACAGTCACAGGGATTAGGAGGTGACTATCATGGATGACCATGATTTAGATGCTCTAGTGCCGGAATAAATAGAACCCGTCTTCAATAAATTGCAAACTGGGCTGTTAGGTAAGTATAAGAAATCATAGTTCCACCTCTAGTTATAGTCATTAATCGCTTATGGAAAATACCCAGTTTTGGGTCTTCTTCCTTCTGAGGCAGTTCAATACAAGCTAGTGAATGTTTCCTGGTACATATGATGGGAGACACTAACATCTCTAGTCTCTCCTCCATGGTCTGATTTGTCTTTTACAACCTAAAGAATCAAACATAATGGTGAAAAACTTTTGGTATTTTGGTGGTGGGCAGGCTGTGTTGTTATGTTTCTGAGGAATAGGGAACCTACACATATGGATGCTATTATTTTGTAAATCAAAGGTACTTCAATAAATGTTAAATTAAAAATAAAATTAAACAATGTAATCAAACATTTAGTGGACACCTTCTATGCACTAGGCATGGTCCCAGTTACTTGAATACTGGATTTTATGTAAATTTTACAATTTCATAAGTTTGTCCCATCTCATGAAAGATCTGTGTAAGAAAGTCCAGCTGGGACCAGGATACTGCCCTGCTCATTAACTTTCCAGGGCTCCTCAGTGCTTTCAAGATCTAGAGCAAACATCCCTGGTAGCATTCAAGGCTCCAGGCAGTGTGCCTCCCAGGGGTCTGAGAAGTGTTTACTGGCCCCACCAGTGTCAGATGTAAGAATAAAGAGGCAGTCCAACACATAAGACCCACTCAGGCGCCAAGATATAGACCCATGACTGAACTCTAGACTCCAGAAATACCTCCAGTGACTTGTCTGCTATGTTTTCTGGTCTCTTCCAGTCAAAATCCACGAAGAGATTGACCAGGTAATTGGACCACACCGCATCCCAAGTGTGGATGACCGGGTCAAGATGCCCTACACAGACGCTGTGATCCATGAGATACAGAGGCTGACAGACATCGTGCCCATGGGCGTCCCCCATAACGTCATCCGGGACACCCAGTTCCGAGGCTACTTCCTGCCCAAGGTGCAGCTTGCTCTCATGCCTTCTTCCTCCTCTGTACCCCTCACTCCTCCTGACTTCCCTCAATGCTCCAGCACCAATTTCTTCTAACTGGCCCCGTTTTCACCCCAGGGCACCGACGTGTTTCCTCTGCTTGGCTCAGTCCTCAAAGACCCCAAGTACTTCCGCTACCCAGATGCCTTCTATCCCCAACATTTCCTGGATGAGCAGGGACGCTTCAAGAAGAATGAAGCTTTTGTACCTTTTTCCTCTGGTAGGTTTCTGTGGTCTGATTCCCCCAGAATATGCCCCATATGTCCTCCACCCATTGGTCTGGATCTGAAATTTAGGTCTGAGTGGGAAGTTGAGCGCTATTTCTAGACTCAAAAAATCCTCAGATCCCAGAATCATGACATATAAGAACCACTGGCTCTGAAAGTTAGAAAAGTAGTAGGACTAAACACGGGTCAGCTAAGTTTTTCTGCTAAGGACCAAATAGACAACCTTTTATATTTTGCTGGCTCTATGGTCTTTTGTATGAATCATACAGTCTGAATATCTCATCTCCACTATTTGGAGCAACCAAAGACAGATCAGAAAGGAAGAAGCATGTCTGTGATGTCAAAAAATTATTTAAGGATACCCACATTTTAATGTTATTTAATTCCCACATAGCACAAAATACTCTTTTGATATTTTTCAGCCATTTAAAAATATAAAGAAGTATTCTTAGTTGGCAGGTAGTACAATTACAGACAGGGGGCAGGTTTGTCCAATGCTTAGCCATGACATAAGATTCTAGAAAAATAACACTTTACTTGTATTTTATTAAACAAATAATTTTTAAAAGAAACAAGACAATGACAAAACCCCACCACCATCCCCCGAACCCCTTCCACCCCTACTCTCATACTCTACCCTAGTCCCCACTGGCAACCCAGTTCTGTTGTCTAAGTCCACCAGTTTATTTTATCTGTTCATTTACTTTGTTTCCTTATATTCCACATATAGGTAAAATCATCAGCTACTTGTCCTTTTCCTTCTGACTATTTCACTTATCACAGTCCTCTCGAGTTCCTTCTATTTGCTGCAATGGCAAAGTTTCATCTTGTTGTGACTAAGCAGTTCATTATGCACAGATACCACATCTTCTCTTACCAATCATCTGTCACTGGGCACTTGGGTGGTTTCCACATTTTAGTTACTGTAAATAGTGCATCAGTAAACATAGGGGTACACATATTTCTTCAAGTTAAAAATTTTACATTCTTCAGATAGAGACCCAGAGTAGAACTGATAAATCATACAGTAATCTATTTTCAGTATGTTTAGGAATTGCCATACTATTTTCCAAACTAGTTGCCCAATTTACATTTGCACCAACAAAGTACACATGTTCCTTTTTCTCCACACTATCACCAACACTTGTTGTTACTAGTCTTTTTGATGTAAGCCATTCTTACAGGTGTGAGTGGTTGTGTCTTTGTGATTTTTATCTACATTTTCCTAACAGTAAGTGATGATGAACTTTTTTATGTGCTGGCTGGTTTATCCTTTTTGGATAAGTGTTTGTTTAGATCCTCTCAGCTGTTGATTGAGTTGTTTGTTTTATTTTGTTGAGTTGCATGAGTTCTTTATATGCTTTTGATATTAAACCCTTATCAGATCTGTGGTGTGCAATTATCCTCTTCCATTCAGTTGACTGTCTTTTCATTCTGCTTATATTGTCTTTCACTGTGCAGAAGTTTCTTAGTCTGATATAATTCCATTTGTTTATTTGTACTGTTTCCCTTGTCATTGAGTCAGTGCTCAAAGACATCTCTAAGGCTGAAGTCATGGAATATATCACCTATGTTTTCATCTATATATTATATAGCTTTTGGTTTTACATCCATGCCTTTAATCCATTTTGAGTTTATTTTTGTGTATTGAGTTAAAGAGTAGTCCAGCTTCATTCTTTTGCATAGTGTTGTCTAGTTTTCCCAACACTATTTGTTGAAGATACTTTCCTTTCTCCAGTATATGGTCATGGCTCCTTTATTACAGATTAACTGTCAATATATGTATATATTTATTTCTGAGCTCTTGATTATTCCATTGATTAGCGTGTCAACTTTTATTCTAGTATTGTCTTTATTACTGTCTCTTTATAGAATAGTTTGAAGTCAGGTAACATAATGCCTCCATTTTTCTTCTTTTTTTCAAAAGATTGCTTTAGCTATTCAGGATCTTTTGGTCCCATATAAATTTTGGTATAATTTTTTCTATTTCCTTAAAAATAGCATTGGAATTTTCATGGGAATTTTATTAAACCTGTATATCGTTTTAGGGAAGATGGTCATTTTAACAATATTAATTCTGCCCATCCATGAACATGGAATATCTTCCCATCTCTTTATGCCTTCTTCTATGTCTTCTAACAGTGTCTTATAATTTCCACTATACAAATCATTCACCTCCTTTGTTAAATTTATTCATAGGCACTTGATACTTTTTGATGTGATTATGAATGAGATTGCTTTCTTAATATCTTTTTCTTCTAGCTCATTATTTTTGTACAGAATGCAAAAGATTTTGCACGTTGATTTTGTAAACTGCTGCTTTACTGGTACTCATTTATTGTTTCTAAATGTTTTAATGGCTTCCTTAAGGTCTCCTATGTATATTATTATGTTATCTGCAAATAGTGGTCATTTCACTTCTTCGCTGACCTGAATTCCTTTTATTTCTTGTTATTGTCTAATTTCTCTGGCTTAAGGCCTCCGAAAGTAAATTTACAAGATTTGTGAGAGCGCACAACCTTGAATGGGGGGGGATATTTGCGCATCATAGATCTGATAAGGGGTTAATATTCAAAGTATATAAAGAATTCATACAACTCAACAACACTGTCTATTACTACTTAGTGTCTACAGTTGAGTACCTCTATTATATTCTAGTTCTACTACTTCTGTCTGAAACTTTCTCATTTTTTCTCTAACTTGGTTGTAGTTCTAATGTTATTCATTAATTGCCCTCCTAATGTTAGGAAGCATCATTAGTTCTGTTACTTTGAACTCTTCTTCAGGTAGATGACCTAGTTCTGATGCATTAAGATTTTTTTCCCCTTGGCATGCCCCAGTGGCTTAGCAGTTAAAGACCGCACTGGACACAGTCCACATACATCCCAAGGACTTAACTTTGTGACCTGGTACTTGGGGCGGCGGAGGGAGAGGGACAACCAAGATAAGCAACTAAATAAAATAAATAGAATACTTCTTCCTCCTCTCTCTTCCTGCCTGCCTGTCTCTACTCACCTTTATTTTTGCCTGCACATTTCTTTAAAATATAAAAAATAAAAACCATTTCCCCCTAGTTTTTATTTGTTCCACCCACTGGAGGGATATCCTTGTTTCTTCATTTTGGTTAGTATTCTTTGTTAATCTAAACAACCTTCTTTTCTTATCTTGGTTATTGACCTTGAATAAGGTTACAGGTTGCAGGATGATTATAGATCTAGTGTGTTAGCCCAGGATACTCAGTTATTTGTTGTTTTGCGTATGTTAAAGCTTTGGCACCTGTCTGGATAGCTAGAGGTTTAATGCCAGTGCAGGTTAGGAGCCAGAGTACCAGAAACAGGATACTGTTAGTGAATGCCATGTGCACTAGCCTCCCTAACGACTACAGGTGTCCAAGCTCAGGAGATGTGCAATCATCTCCTCTCTATGGCCCGGAGAGAGATCTGCACTGGGAGGGAACTGTGACTGCAGTCTGCTCCCAGCACATGCCTGGACAGAGCATTCTCTGGAAACACAAATCCCAGTTCCCAGGGTCTGGGAGCTTCACACTCAGACCAGAGGTAGCAAATACATAAGGGAATACAGTCCCAATAGACCCAAGGCAAAGGTGAGGCAGGTGTCTCTCATGATGCTAATACCAGCTGCAGAGAGGAGCCTCGCTTGGAGGTGGAGGGGAGGAAGGACCACAGGTCATCTGCATCTGGCTCCCAGCAAGCTCCACTGACAGGGCCTTCCCCAAAGGTTTGAGTGCCAGCCGATGCCCGGATCTCTGTCCCCACCTTCATTTTCACACCTGGCTATGCTCCTGGCAGCTCCCAGGCACCAGGGTCCCTGATGTAGGAGAAAGTCCCTCCAGAGAAAGAGGTTCTGTATCGCTTCCATTCCTCTGTCTCTTGGGTCATGGTGCTTCAGTGGAGCCTACCTCCCTCGGAGGCCCGCTGTCACTTTTCCCTTGAAAACACTGATCCTCCTCCACTCCTCCAATCCTTATCTGGGACTGTTACTCTCATAAAACTGCTGTGGGGAAGAGGCACGTCCTGTGTCTTTCCTCATCTGCCATCTTGCCGAACTCCAATAATAGCACGGTCAGTGTCAGTCACCATGAAACTAGGGTCTGTGCAGTAGTTAGCAGACAGGCCTCTGCTCCACCACACACAAATGCTGGGGCCTTGCGGGCAGGACTCCACTCCCCATCTGGGAAAGGGAGACTAATCAAACAATTGCAATAGTGAGTGTGAAAAATTATAAGTGCTATTTTAAGTGCCAACTTTCCTTTTTTCTCCACTCATCAGTGCCTGGCACCAACTAAGCATTTCACAAACTCTGGAGCAATTGAAGTGAACGGAATTTTCCACTTCTTGGAAACTTTAAAGCTATTCCATCTTGGAATCTGCATTTTGTTTTTACGGGTTTTTGTTGTTTTTTTTTTTCCCTTCTGCCACTCCGGGTCCTGCGCTTGGGTCCTCGGTTTTCATAGTCTGTGAGGGAGCCGCCTCAACGACAGCGGGAGCAGGGGCAGAGTGGAATCTGGTGGGATACAAGCCATCAGAAAAACAGCGGGCACTAAACGCAGGAACACACTGAGTCTTTATAATCACCTGATAAAGCCGGTATTTTCGTGAGTTTAGAGATGCTCAGCCGGCTGCTGAGGCTCCGAGGGTGATGGACTCAGAACACTCCTCTGCACCAGGTCCCTGGGCAGGTGTGACCACCTTCCCACCCTCCCCTGTGTCCACAGGAAAGCGTGTCTGCCTGGGGGAGGCCATGGCCCGCATGGAACTCTTCCTCTACTTCACCTCCATCCTTCAGAACTTCTCCTTGCGCTCGCTGGTGCCACCTGCGGACATCGACATCACCCCCAAGGTCTCGGGCTTCGGCAACATCCCCCCCACCTATGAGCTCTGCCTCATGGCCCGCTGAGCGCCCCCTCCTACGGAGAACCAAGCTCTGCCTGCGTGTGGCGGGGCATTGCCATCCTCTCTTTAAATGCTCACAGCAGCCTTAGAAGTCACTGTTACTACTGTCATGGGCCCACCGTCCAGCGAGGGTCACCTGAAAATACAAAGCTATCTCCCGTCCAAGATTTCAGCAACAACCTGGAAGGTCTGTGATCTTGAGTTCACCTCTGTTCAGCTTCTGTCTCCTCCAAATCTTGTTGCAGATTCTATGTCTTTATGTCATCCCTTTGTGTATGCACACTGATACTGACCCAAATGCCGGTCACAGTTCTTCTCCCTGATTATTGCCTCCCACGCTCAGTGAAATAAAGGCAGTTGAGACAGCAGGCTGTTGTGTGTAAGCTGGGTTATTGTGTGTTGGGTGTGACATCACTCTAGGGCACAGAAAATAAAATGACTTTTAGACATCTGTGATTTATTATCCTTCTATCCGTCCTAATTTCTGACCGCTGGGCCACCCACTGTGACATTCCATTCTCCATCCATTTTTCCAGCTCACTGCCCTCCCCTCCATGAATCATCTGTCCTTCTAAAGCTGTCTGCCAGCCACCTTCAACTTCTAATCATTCCATTTCCAAACTCCATCAACTTGCTCAACTGATAAAAACCTTCCTTCATCTCATTTTCTTTAACCATGTGTTGCCTACCCAGCATATGCCTGCATACTCTTTGAATACTTGGATTCTATCAGCGAACAAAACAAAGACTCTCACCTGCTGGAGTTCAATTTTAGTGACGGATGGTAGACAAGGAATAATATGCATAATGGGTAAGTAAATGACAGGTGACAGAATATGCTAGAACAGCAAAGTTTCCAGCACTGGGGTCAGGGTCAGGGTGCTGTTGACAAGGAGTGGGGTAGAAATTCCTGCAGATCCCTGCAAGGGAGTGCTCCTTACCAAGGAAAAGGCAATGTAACCAAGCCCTGGATGGAGCAATGCTTCACTTACATAGTGAGAAGAGGCAGAGCAAGATCAGCCTCAACAGAGTCTGTTCACCCCCATGGCCAGAGAGTCTCTCCTGCCATTAATGCAGAAAAACTGCCTCTGGTGCACCTGCCTTCTACCACACGGAAGGATCCCATTTCCCCATCCCCTACCCGGGGGGACAGATAAAACAGTAAGGTGGATAAATGACGTAGGACATACATGCATTAGCCGAATAAAGAAATACTCACTGGTCTTAAACATGCAACGATATTCCTACCCAAAGTGAGAAGACCACCACAGGCTGGGTGGGCTCTTTATCTCTTAGTAAGGAAACATTCTAGGTCAAGTGTTTCTGTGGCCAAGCACAGGTGGAAAGACCGGGCAAGCACAGAGACAGCCTTTTCCAATGTCCCGCTATAGGGTTCAGGTTCATCTCTCACAAGGAGACCATATGCAAACAATAAGAAGTCTAAATGGAATTTCAGATGCATTACATGCATTACAACATAATTTCTAGTGAGATCTTAGTGCTGCCAAACTATCTTCTGGAAACATTTGGATAACGTGATAAAAGACTCCATCTTTCCTACCAGGTCCTAAGTACAGTGGTGCTTTTCCTTCAATAAGAGAAAGATTCAGAACTTGAGCAAGGCATTACTCCAAAGGTTTTTAACAGTCTCATTTTCTACTGAATTTAATATTAAGCAAAAATCAATGTTAACTGTATCAGTTTTAGTTTCTGCAGATGGGATTTCACCTTTGTTTGAAGGATTTGAGCCTTGGTAGCTCCTTCCAACAAAAAAGGGGAGTGCAAAACAGATTCATGTTCAAAGGGGGATGACCACCTCACTGCTCCCAAAGGAGGAGCCATCCAGCCTTTTTCTTGGAACACTGACTTTGACACAGTCTTTAAATAAATGGCATTGACACCTGATTACCAAATCTCCTTTCCCATGTTGGCCAAGGGGGTAGTGAGGTACCTGCCGTTCACACTAGATCTATGCTGTCCAACAGGACTGTCATCAGCTACTTATGGCAAGAGGACACTTGGTATGTGTCCAATGAGACAAAGTTACAATCGATGAGCCGATGCTGATACATGATGACTGACTAAAGTCCATAGTTCCACAAAGATTCAATACCAGAAAGACAAATAACTACATGAACTCACTTATATGTGGAATCCAGAAAAGCCACACTGCTGAAAGCAGAGTAGAATGATTGTTACCAGGACTTGGGTGTGGGGGTGGGAGAAATAAGAAGATATCAGCTAAGGGTACAAACTTTCCATGAAAAGTTGACTAAGTTCTGGGGCTCTAATACAGAACATGATTAGAGCTGACAATACCTGGGGGTGGCTAAGAAAGTCGATCTTCAGTGTTCTCGTGTTCTCACCACCAAAGGGCAACTATGGGAGTTGACGGTTACATCAATGAGGGCGATTGTGAGCCCCATTTCACAATGTGCACATAGATTAAATCATCACACTACACATCTTTAAAAGACCCATCACAATGTTCAACTTAAATGTATGTCATTTTTCTTACTTCAAAAAAACAAAACAAAACAAAACAAAAAACTGGGGGAACATAAAGCTTGAAAAAGTAAAATTCTATTTGTTTAGTTAGATAATGAGATCTGTCATATTTGTTATTTTTACGGCTTTTTGTCTTTGTCTTGGTCTTTCACCCTTTTTCTGTCTTCTCTGATTGTATCTGAGCATACTATATGATTCCATTTTTTCTTCCCCCTTTGCATATCAGTCTACCTTGAGTTTGTTGTATACATTGCAATTATCCAAATAATATAATTAATATCAAATAATAAAACGGCACTTCACAAACACACAAATATCTGTTATTGCATGTATCTTATAAGGGCTATTCGTCCTTCCTTCCATAATGCAGAATGTTGCTGCAATTCATTGCATTCCAAAGTCCTTCTGAATGTTCGCTCTTACTTAATTTAAATAAATAAATGTTAACACACTTGATTCAATTATAAAAAAATCTTTCAAGCAATTGTAGAACAACCTGAGGATGTGAATTCACATTTTCAACTGTAAATATTATGAAATAAACTGTTCAAGTATTTCTGAAAAATTTAGTATCTGAATTGAGATGTGCTCACAGAGATATGATGAAAGACTTAATGTTTTCTCCCAAGAAACAAGATGAGTATTTCTGCTTTCACTATTCTCATTAGCATCATTTTGGAAATTCTATCCCATCCAAATAGCAGAAAAAGAAACAAAAGGTGTACAGACTGGGAAAGAAGAAATAAAACCATCTCTATTCTCAGATGACATGACTATGTGATAAATCTTAAGAAACATACAAAAACATCTCTATGACTAATAAGTGTTTAGAAAATTCCAGCATGTCGCCATTTTACAAAAAAAAATCATACATCTGTATACTTAGCCAAAGAAGTTGATAAGTCAAGTTATTTCAAACCATACCACCTGCAAAAGCACCAAGAAAACACAAGTATTTATTGACCCTGAATTCTGAAACCACTGATGAAATGCAAGGAAACCTAATTAAATGCAGAGACACATCACGTCCAGGAAGGAGCTGGAATACTCAGTATTGCTAAGGTATCGATTCTCACAAAACTGGCTGTTTGAGTCAATGTGATTTCAATTAAAAAAAAAACAAAAACCTTTACAGTGTATTTTGTGGACGTCAACAGCTGATTCTGAAATTTAAATGGAAAAGCAAAGAAAGTAGATGAGTCAAAATAATCTTGAAAAAGAAAAATCCAGAAAGTGCATGCTGATTTTAAGATTTTCTGTGAAGTTACAGTCGTCAAGATAATACTCTACTGAGGAAAGCTTACATACACACATCAATGGAACAGGATAGAAGATTCAGAAATGGGCCCACATAAACCTGGTAAATCAACTGTAAAAATGTGCAAAGGCAATTACTGGAAAAAGGATACCTTTTCCATTCCTTGTGCTGGAACAATTAATTGCTCATCCACAGGAAAAATAAATGAGCCTCGAGCAACCTGTCACCGTGCAGCAACCCTCCTGGCTTCCGGGAACATAGGCCTCTGCTCCCAGCGACCCATGCATGACCCGTGGAACAGCAGCCCGGCCCTGCAGCAGCCCCAACCCAGTGCCTGCCTGGTTTTATAGGACATCGACCTCCACCCTACCCAGCCACTGCCAAGAACAAGCATCTGCTAGATGTCAGGACCTGCAGGCACCCACAGTGCTTCAACCCAGATCCAAAGCCAGAGATCCTAAAACACATAATGAGGCTACTGGGGAACTGCACCAGGCCTGCCTACAAATCTCCCTGCACTGGAGAGCTGTGAAGTCTGCAAGCGCTGCCTGAGACAGCATCGGTGATGGACCACAAGAGGGCATCTTACAGAGCAAGACCAACCCCACCCCCACTGAAATCAAAATTCCAATCAATTTTCAGTCGATCGAAATCAAGGAGCTGGCACCTGCAAATCATCCTACAGGTAAGAGGAAATCTAAAGTAAAAGAAACCACAGCGTTAAAGTCAAGGGTGAAAAAGGACCACGGCAGAGGAGGTGGAGCCTTGCAAGAACTGGGCCTCCCAGCGAGTCACTCCAGTAGCAGCAGGGAACTTGCACGGGGGAATCTGAATCAGAGAAAAGGGTCTTGGCACAGGACAGAAGGAGGACCAGCATCCTGGAGGACTGAGTAGAAGGCCCTGATAAAAATCTTCACAGGACACTGCCAGCTGCCATAACCAAAAAGCAGAGGAATCAATCACCTCTATCCCTCTTCACCATTTGGTGCTGGAGCCACAGTACCTGCCCACAGGAAACCCCACCCCCAGGTTTAAAGACGCAGCCTCCCCGAAGAGAGGAAACGTCAATAGCTGCCCATTAGCGCCACCCTGTGGGTGAAGGCAGAACTTCAGCCCGAATGCTAAAGACAAAATTAGCAAACCATTGGCCAGACTCACAAAGAAAAAAATAAGAAACCTCTCATAACTAGAATGAAATATGAAAGGGGAGAAGTTACAACAGATACACAGAAATACAAAAAATCATAAGAGACTACAATGAATAGCTATGCCAATAAAGTGGACACCCTGAGGACACGGACGTATTTCTAGAAAAACACAATGTACCAAGTCTAAATCTAGAAGAATTGGAAAATCTGACAGAACAGTCACAAGCAAGGAAGTTAAAGAGGTAATCAAAAGTCTCTCTAAAAATAAAAGCCCAAAGCTGGATGGTTTTACTGATGACTTTTTACCAAACCTACAGAGACGAAGTGATACCAATTCTTCTTAACTCTTCCAAAATATTGAATAACAGGGAACACTTCCAAACAATTTCTATGAGGCGAACATCACAGTGATACCAAACTTGAGAGAGATGTCTCCAAGGAAGAAAATTACAGCCCAATGTTTCTAATGAACATAGATGCAAAAATTATCTACAGAATATTAGCAAACCAAAGCCAACAATGCATCAAAAGGATCATACATCATGACCAAGTGGGATGTATCCCAGGGCAGCATGGATGGTTCAACATTTGTAAATCTATCAATTTAATGCACCATATCAACAAGAACAAGGAGAAACATCACATGATCATATCAATAGATGCAGAGAAAGCTGTTGGCAATCCAACAACCATTTATGGAAAAAAAAACAAAACAACAACCTGCATACAATGGGAACAGAAGGTACTGTGTCTGGTGCAGAATTCACTGTCAAGTCACCAGGGCACACCAAGGGGAAATATCTTAATGCATCAGAATTAGGTAATCTACTTGAAGAATTCAAAGTAACAGTATTAATGATGTCTACTAAAGTTAGGAGGACAAGCAATGAATAATATGAAAACTACAATAAATAGAATGCAAAAGGACATCAAAAAATTATATACCACAATCAAGTGAGATTTATTCTAGGAATGCAAGGATGATTCAACATATGCAAATCAATCAATGCGATACACCACATTGACAAAGCGAACATCAAAAACCATATGACCATCTCAATAGATGAAGAAAGAATATGACAAGATTCAACACCCATTCATGACAAAAAAAAAAAAAAAAACCTTGCCAAAATAGGAATGGAAAGCACATACCTCAACATAATCAAAGAAATATATGACAAACCCATAGCCAACATCATAATCAATGGTGAAAAACAGATCCTCTCCCCAAAGATCTGGAACAAGACAAGATTATCCACTATCACCACTACTATTCGACATAGTTCTGGAAGTCATGGTCAGAGCAATAGACAAGAAAAAGACATTAAAGGGATTCAAATTAAAAAGGAAGAAATAAAACTATTACTTGCAGATGACATGATGTTATACCTAGAAAATCCTAAAGAGTCCATGAAAAACTGCTAGAAACAATAAATGAATACAGCAAAGTGTCGGGATATAAAATCGACACACACAAAAATCAGCAGCATTCCTATATGCAATAGAGTAGAAGAAAAGAAAATTAAGAAAGAATGCCATTCTAAATAGCACCAAGAAAGATCAAACACCTGGGAATAAACTTTAAAAAGGAAGCGAAAGACTTCTATAATGAAAACTACAACACCTTAACAGAAGAAATAGGGGACTCGAAGAGGTGGAAAAAAACACTCCATGTTCACAGATTGGAAGAATTAACATAGTAAAAATGGCCATTCTACCCAAAGCAATACATAAGTTTAATGCAATTCCCATCAAAATCCCAGGGACATTTTTCAAGGAAATGGAGCAAACAATACCAAAGTTTCTATGGAATCACAAAAGGCCTCAAATAGCCGAAGCTATTTTAGGAGAAAAAAAAAAGAACAGTGGAGGAATCTCACTTCCCAACTTCAGACTATAGTGAAGAGTTATCATCACCAAAACATTATGATACTGGAACAAAAACAGACACACTGATCAGTGGAATCATACCGAGAGGCCAAAAATAAAGTCACACCTGTATGAACAGTTCATCTATGACAAATGTTCCAAGAGCATACAACAGAATAAGGGAAATCTATTCAACAAACGATGTTGGGACAACTGGAAAGACATCTGCAAAAAAAATCTAGATTACTCATTATCACCACACACAAAAGTTAACTTAAAATGAATCAGAGACCTGGACATAAGCACCCAAACCATAAACCACTTAGAAGAAAATGCGGGAAAAAAAAACACTCCATGATCTCAACCTCAAAGATGTCTTTGGTGAAGGAAGAGTACAGCAAAAGAAACCAAAGCAAAATTAAACAATTGGGACTGCATCAAACTGAAAAGTTTCTTTACAGCAAAATAAACCACCACTAAAACAAAAAGAAAACCCATGGCACTGGAGAAGATAGCCACACAACGTAAGATAAGAGCTTAATCTCCAAAGTATATAAAGAACTCAATACATCAACAGTGAAAAAGCAAATGACCCACTCAAAAAATGGGTAAAAGAATTGAATCAAAAAATGGGTAAAAGAATTGAATCAGAACCTATCTAAGGGAAGGCACATAGTGGCCTACAGACACCTGAAAAAATTCTATACATCGCTCAACATCAGAGAAATACAAACAGAAACCACAGTGAGATACCACCTCACACCAGTGAGAATGAGCTGTATCAGAGGGACAGGAAATAACAGAGGTTGGAGGGGTGTGGAGAAAAAGGGACCCTTCCGCTGTTGGTGAGAATGTAAAGTGGTGCAATCTCTTTGAAAACAGGATGGAGATTCCTCAAACAGATAAAGACGGAGCTACCACTTGATCCAGCAAGCCCACTCCTGCACATACACCCAGAAAACCCACAATCAGAAAAAATACCTGCACCCCTATGTTCACAGCAGCACAGTTCACAACAGGCAAGACAGGGAGACAGGCTAAATGGCCATCAACAGATGATGGACAAAGAAGCTGGGGTCTATATACCCAGTGGAGCTCTATGCAGCTGTTAAAAAAGATGAAACTCTGTCCTTCGCAACAATCTGGCTGGAACTGGAGGGGATCGTGTTGCATGAAATAAGTCAGAAAGAGAAACACGCAGCGGTGTCACCCATATATTCCACCCATAGGTGGACTATAACGAAACAAATCAAATGAACAAAAAAATCCCAACAAAAATGACGGGACCCAGGACTGTGGTTACTGGGGGACAGTAGATGGGGGAAGGGAAGGAAAACAGGAACAAGGTGACCGTGAGGGACACTGGAACTCTTTGAGGAGTGTGTGTGAAATATAGACTGAGAAGCAATTTCAATGTCCTAAAATGAATACAGCACTTGAAGCAAATAATTTTAAAAATGAGAAATATTTTGAACAAAATGAACCTCAAGGAAACCTAAAGCTACAATCTTTTAGAAGGAGATGTGGGTGAAATCCTTACCTGGGGTTGGACCAAGAGTTCTTGGCTAAAACCACAAAAGCATGATCTCTAAAAGACAAAAAATAAAAACTGAATTTCACCAAGATTGGAAAGCCTTTTTTTTGTTATGCAAAAGACACTGTTAGGGGAATGAAAAGACAAACTATAGGACTAGAAATAATAGCTGCAAATCACATAGCTAAAAAGAATTGATATTTAAAATATGCAAATAAATCTCACAATCCCCAAATGAGAAAACATGGTTTTCATAACAGGCAGAAAATGCAAACAGATACTTCACTAGAGAAAACAGGAATGGCTGCTGAACACCATTAGTCACTGGGAAATCCACATTCAGAATGTAAGGAGATGTCACTATATGTGGGCTGAAGAGCCCGGAGCACAAGAATTTGCAATAAGCCCTGCCGGGGAGGATGCCACTGAACTCTCAGATACTGCTGGTTGAGCATTAAAGGGTTTGAGACACTCTAGATGAACTTCAGAAAGAGTTTGGCAGCTTCTTATAAAATTAAACACACACCTATCAATTGGCCCAGCAATCTTCCTCATAAATATTTACACAGGGAAATAACCTGTGTAAAGAAAACTTTTCACAGAGTGTTTGCAGTAACTTTTTTCATAACTGCCAAAACCAGACCCAACGCAAACAGCTTTCAAATGGTGGATGGCCTTCCATACATTCATACAATGGAAAACTACTTGGCCATAATAGGGAATGGAGAGGTGTTGGCAAAGGCTGTGAAAGAGACGCAGTGGTGCTATGTGAAAAATAAAAAAGCCAGACTCAAAAGCATCATGTTCTCTGCTTCCACTGCATAAAATTCCAGAATAGCTATGCCTGGGACTGAGAAAGAGGGGAGAACTACCAAGGGAGAAGAAGAAAACAAAATTTTTTGGAGTGATAGAACCATTCTGTATCTTGAATGTCTAGTAATTTTATAACTGTGCATTTCCCAAACTTATAAAACCCTAAGCCAAAATATGAATTTCACTGCTTTTACATTTACTCCATACATGTAGAAATACCTTTCAAATTAACATTACACATGTATCATGCATTATATTCCTATTGAACAACAGCTGCTCTAGAAGAATTATACCAAAGAAGTCAATATGGATTATGTTTTCCAGAATACAGAGCAATATATAAAATTTTCAGCATACCTCATCTGTGTATTATCTTCCTTGTTTGGAAATTATAAAAATTAGGTTTGGGCAAGAGAATGTCTTACAGTACAGTTTTAGTATAGTATATAATAAAGATTGCCCTAGGAATATTAACTGGACATTTCAGAAAACTCACGTTCATGCAGACAAGGGGAAAAAATCAAGTAACATTTACCAAGATACCAGATTTTCACATTTGTATTTCCAATTTAAATAAAATTGTACCCAGTCTCTCATTTATTCATTAAGTGCTAACTGGGCACTTAGTGGTCCAAAGACTGGGAAGTTAACAGTGACTAAAACGCACTACAGGGCCAGGAAGCAGATAATTCACCCAGATTAATCCATAAACAACAACTTGCAGTGGAATAATGAGGGCTCATGAGATTAGGTGGTGAGAGAAACCCTTTGAAGAAAATCACAAGGCAGTATAAGATTTTCTAGTGCTGTCCCTGCTAGAAATCTCAATTCGGACAACTATCCAGGCACAAAAATACCTTCACAGAAGCTTAAGATTCCAGGTGAGGGATTACACAGCACCTGTGGTGTGGAGCAAAGAAATAAGAAAACATGCATTGAAGCAGGAAGAAAAGAGTTTCACATTACCCATCTTGCTCCTCCCTCAAGCCCAGGCTGCCCAGCAGATAGTGGGGGAGGGAGAATGAACGAGTGTCCAGCATTACAGTGCCCCCCAGCACTGGCCAGTCCCCACAGGTCTCTGGAACCAGTAAGCAAATTCAGTAAAGTTTCAGGATACAAAATCAACATACAAAAACCAGTTGCGTTTCTATACACTAACAGTGAACTATCTGAAAAAGATAGAAAGAAAACAATCTCAACGACAAAAGCATCAAAAATAATTAAATTCCTAGAAACACATTTAACCAAGATCTGTACAACCGAAAACCACAAGACATTGATGAAAGAAATGAAAAGAGACACAAACCATTGGAAATTGCATGGATCGAAAAGATTTAATAGTGTTAAAATGTCCTTACTACCCAATGTCAGGTATAGATTCAATGCAATATCTATCAAAATTCCAATGACTTTTTTTCCCCCCAGAAGCAGGAAAAAAAAAAAACAAACCCTAAAATTCATGAGGACATTGAACAGCCAAAAGCATCATGAGAAAGAACAAAACTGAAGCCATCACACACGTCTTGACTTCGGACTCCAGCAGATCCAAGGATAACATTTTGTTCAACATCTTTTTGCTACCATGTTGATAAGAAAAAAATATGCTGGCCAATACTGAATGAAATGACATAGGATCTCATTTCACAATATATAATTTAGCTTAAAGTTGCAATTTCCAAAAGCCTACCAACAACTTGCAATAGTAATGAAAACAATATGGTACAGGCATAAAAACAGACAGAGACCAACAGAACAGAATGGAGAGCCCAGAAATAAATCTATGCATATTCAGTGAACTAAGATGTGACCACGGTGCCAAGAAAACACACTGGAGAAAGGATAGTCTCATTAATAAATGGCGCTGAGATAACTGGATAGCCACCTGTGAAAGATATTAAATGGACCCTTCTCTTTACACTACTCATAAAAATTAACTCAAAATAAATTAGACTTAAGTATAAGACCTGGAATCTTAAAAACTCTTAGGAGAAAACATAGGGGAAAAGTGTTCTTGACACTGGTCTTGGCAACGATTTCTTTGTATACAACATTCAAAGCATAAGCAAGAAGGCAAAAACAAATAATGTGGACTATGACTACATGGAACTAAAAAGAAAAAGCAGCAGTCAACACAAAGAAGGGTAGGTTACAGAATGGAATAAAAATATTTGCATATCATTTATTTTATAGGATTTAATATTCAAAATATATAAGAAACTCAAACACGGTAGGAAAAAAAAAACAACAAGACATCCAACTGAAAAATGGCCAGAGGACCTGAAAGGACATTTTTCCAAAAAAGACACTGATCGTCATCACTCATCAGCAGGATAATGCAAATCAAAACCACAATGAGCTATCACCCACACCTGTTAGAATGACTTACAAAAAAGACAAGAAATAACAAGTATTGACAAGGAGATGGAAAAAAAGGATACCCCTGTACACTGCTGGTGGGAGTGTAAATCTGTGCTGTTAAAACAGAGTGGGGGATCCCCCCATAATAAAAGTAGAACTCCTATGTAATCCAGCACTTTTATTCTGGGTGTCTATCCAAAGGAAATGAAATTATTATCTTGAAGAGTTATCTTCACCCTGGAGTTCCTGAAGCACTATTTACTGCAGCCAAGGCATGGACACAATCTAAGTGCTGTCAATGGATTGACACATCAAGAAAACACATATTGGAATGTCAGTCACACAGAAAAAAAGGAAGGAAACATTGTCATTTGTGACAATACGGATGAACCTTGAGGGTGTTTGCTAAATGAACTAAGTCAGGCCGAGAAAGATAAATATAGTCTCACTTATATTGGGGAAGGTGGAGGGATGCGGGCCAGCAGACACAAGTCTGTGTAAGATAGGTACGTCACGGAGATCTATAGATCTGTTAATCCTCTATTAGATACTTAAAGATTGATGAAAGAGTAGCTCTTGACTGTGATGTCACCAAAGAAAACAGTGATTACGGGACACGATGGACATGTGACCCAACCTTACCGCCATAATCATTTTGACAATATACACATGCATTGTGTTGTACATTTACACACTCAGTGATGTTGAGACAAAATCCTCAACTTCAGATAAGCCTTAAGTAGTATGAGGCAGCTTGTCATAGGGTGTGGGGGAAGAATGCTTGAAGCAAAGGGACTAGTCGATGGGATTGTGTGCACTCAGAACTGTCTAGAGGAAAGGATACCTGAATAGAAAATCTTATTTTTTTAATTAATTTTATCAAAGGGCCATTACATCATAACCTTATATGGGTTTCAGGTGTGCATGAGAGCAAGTCGCTATCTGTGTATGAGACATTAAGGTCACCACTATTTCAGTCGTTCCTTCATATACAATGAATCCCCTTCACCCAGTTTGCCCACCCACCCTCTGCCTTCTCTTCCTGCAACCACCGATCGGTGATCGACTCGAAGTCCACTGGTGTTGGATTTTGTTCCTGAAAGTCTCGTTTCTGTGGGTGGGCATTTAAGGCCGCATCACTTGTGTGCCCTGAGCAATGAAGCTGGCATGTCAATCAACAGTGAGCACAAAATGTGTTTCTGTTGGTGCAGGCTCGGCGTGGCCAGGTGACTTCTCTTCACGGGCCTCTCGTCCTCCTCTGTCGAGTTGGCTAGCCTAGTCTTGGCCTCATGGTGATGGCAGAGGCACAAGGATGAAAGCCCAGTTGCACAGCGCTCTTTGTATCTGTGGTCACTCCACATCCAACACTCAGAGCAGGTCACTGGCTGTGCCCAAAGTCAAGACGTGAAGATAAAACCCTCGGTCCTTGGGAACTGTGCAGAGGAAGGAGCACATATTTCTGAAACAGTAACATAATCTACCATTCAGCTGACTTTTCCTTTTTCCTTTATCCTTCTCTGTGTTGTTTAAATAATTTTATTATTTTATTTGCATTAAACAAAACCATGAAAAGGAGGGAAAACTAAACAATAAATTCCCTCTACCACATGATCCTACCTCCACCCACCTCCCTGCAACCCCACTTTGCTCTCAAGATCTGAAGATGTATTCTAATTCGTTCCTACCAGTTCATGTTCATGTTATTTGAATAGCCAGTGTGTAACATCAGAGAAAAGAAATAAAGTTGTTTGGGTTTACAACCGAAGAGAACAGTGCTACCTGGTTATTTCTGCATATGGATTATTGTCCAGTTTTTAAATGGTTAAATTTTCTGTGGAACTGTATGGTATTCATTTCCTAAGACAACCATGACAAATCACTGCAAATGAGGTGACTGAAACCAGAAACCGGTTCTGGAGACCACAATTCTGAAATCAAGGGGTTTCCAGGGAGAAGCTGTTTTCCAAGGCTCTAGGGTAGAAGTCGTTCACATGGCCTCTTCCTCTGTGTGTCCGGCCTCTCTTCTGTCTGTTTCATCTCTCTCTGTCTCTGTCTCTCTCTGTATCTATCTCAGTCTCATCTCTCTGTCTCATCTATCTCTGTGTCTCTCTGTTTCATCTCATCTCTCTGTATCTCTCTCTGTCTCATCCATCTCTGTATCTCTGTCTCATCTATCTCTGCATCTCTCTCTGTCTCATCTCTCTGTATCTGTCTCTGTCTCTCTGCCTTTCTGTTATAGAGAAATGTCATTGGACTTCGGGTACACTCAGGTAATCCAAGATGATCTCATCTTCATTTAATTATACCTGCAAAGATCCTTGTTCCAAACAAGGCAACATTCTTAAGTCCTAGGAATTAGAAGACAGACACATCGTTTGAGAGTCCCCATTCAACCTGCTACACTAACCATACACACACGAGTGTATATAGATATATCTGAACTCTTTCCAGGAAAGGAGATGAACACTCACCACTAAGCCTAGGAAATAAAACATTAGTTATATTTGGAAAGTCCACTCTGCCTGTCCCTTCCCAACCATGTCTCCTACCTCTCCTGAGAAATAATTTCTACTCTGAATTTTCTTTTTTTATTTATATACTATTGGTTTACACCACCATATACTTTTCAAGTAATAGACTCATGTCTTGAGCCATCTGTAGGTCACATCTTTCTCACCTCCTGAATTTTAGGACCATTTTCCTGCGATCATCTTGATTCCCTCTCCCCGAGTTTCCCTCCTCACTCCTCACCTCTGGTAATCACAGTTTTGATTTTAGAGTCTCAGAGACTGTTTGTGGCGTCATTCTAGATTTTTTTATCTAACATTCTCTTGTCTTTATAGTTTTACCAAGCATGAATTACCCTTAAACAATACCCTGTTGCATTACATTAATTTTGCCTATTTTTAAACTTTGCATAAATTGGGTGGCACTAAATATATTCTTCCGTAATTTGGTTACTTTTCACTCAGTATTATGTGTTTGTAGTTCATATATATTGATTCAAGTGAGTATTTAATTTTCTCAGGAGTAAATGTCATGGGAATGAACCCACTTTGAAAAAATACCACAGTTTATGTACCCGTTCTGTTGCTGAGGGCATTTTTGGTTGTTTGAAGACTTTTAAATTTTATTAAAGAAACAAGGCATGATGACATGAGAGAGACCTAAGATAAATCTACATCTGTATACAATACATTAAATTCGCCACCATCAGTTCAACTCTATCCTTCACCAGACTTCGCTTTTTTCACCCAAGTTTCCTATCCCCCTGCTTCCTTTCTGATAACCAGGAACTTGATTCTAAAGACTCAAAGCCTGTTTTTGCTTGATTTGGTTCATTCGTTTGCTTGGTTTCTCTATAGACCACTTATGACTGGAATCATATGGTGCTTGCCTTTCTCCTGACTTACCTAACCATAATTCCCTCTTGATCTATTTGTGCTGTTGCAAATGGCAGAATCTCACCTTTTCAAGAGGTGAGCCAGATCTTTTTGTGTATAAAGACTACTTCCTCTTTAACTGCGCATCTAGCAATGGGCATTTAGGTTGTTTCCAGGTCTTGGCTACTGTAAATAATGTTGCAATGCACATGAGGGTGCATTAGTCATTTTCAATTAATATTGTCGTGTTTTTCAGATAAATACCCAGGAGCGGGATAACAGAATCCTTTGGAACTTCCATTCCCAATTTTTGACTAATCTTCGCATGCTTTTCATAATGGTTATACCAATTAATGCTCCCACTAACGTATATAAGGGTTCCCTTTTCTCCACCTCCTCACTAACACGTTACCAGCTTTTCCGCTAATTCTCATAGGTGTGAAGTGACATCTCAAGGTTGTTTTGATCGGCATTTCCTGGATAGCAAGAAATGTGGAACAGTTTCATGTGCTTGTTGACCATCTGTGTGTCTTCTTTGTAGAAGTGTCTTTTTGCATCTTCTACCCATTTTTAAATTGGATTATTTGGTTTTCCGTTGAGTTTTATGACTTTTTAAAATACATTTTGAATTGTAACTCTTGTTATATATGATGTGTGTTTTATGGCATTTTTATATGTTTCCTGATGCAAACTTCCATGAGTGTCTTCAGGTATGAGGGAGATTACTGAATCCAATTTGCTCAGTGAAGCCAAACTTCTCCAACATTATCACATAATTTACAGTCCTATCATCAGTGAAAAGTTTCCAAGGCATCACATCCTCTTCATCAGATACTTTTAGATTGTGCTGATATAATAAGTATAATGGCATCTCGGTTTGGTTATAGTTTACATTACCTGATTACTAGTGAAGCTAAGTATCTGTCACATGTGTGGGCCACTTATATTTCCTTGTCTGTGGAATGACTGTGTCTTTTGCCCATCTTTATCCCAGTTGGTCTTTTATTATTGATACTTGGGAGTTATTTACATGAAAGGACATTGATCCTTTGCCATTCCTGTGATTACATTAATATTTAACTTTCCTCCATTCCAAATTCTTGGAGTGGATGACATGAGACAAGCTCTACCTGTTAACAACTATTCAAAGATGGAGGCCTTCTTTACACGCCCAGTGTTTCTCTCTCAGCCTCTGACCTCTTTCCACCCTGCTTGCTGGGATCAGCAGAAAAAGACAGGGAGAGAAGGATCAAGTGTTAAGTTTACTAATCCTCAAATTACAGGGAGTGTCAACTACCTTGGGCACATTTTCCCAAGATTTTAGAATCCCCACTCTCTGACATACCTTTAAACCCAGGCTGACTCAGAGTTGAAATTTGGCTCAGAAGTTGTTGAATTTCTCAAAGGCAGGCAAAGTGCAAAAACTGCCCAAGGTGGGAGGATGCGATGGGAGCGGGGTTGGTGGGGGAGAGAAGATGCCAGATTCCTTAAGAGAGCCCAAAGTCATGCTTAGGGATTAAAGCTAAGTGATTGAATCATTAGCAAATTGAGCTTTGTGTGAACTGATTTCACTCAACCAGTTTATTCTCGCTCCTCCTAATATTTATAACACCTCGTCTGGTAGACTATAAGATTATGCAGTGATTAAGAGCTCTAGCCTTGCAAACAAACAGACCTAGATTTTCGCCTTGGTTCTGTAGCTTCCTAATTGGTGACTTCAGTTTCTTACTTTGTAAACTGCAGCTATAACTTAAGCTCACAGAGCTGCAGAGAACATGAAACAAGGAAATGCCTGGAGATCACTCAGCACAGTTCTCGGCACACTGTGCTCAAAATCTTTAGCTGTAATAATAAGTACAGTCATTACCAGTTGCTGTTATAAGATGTTATAAGATGACATTCATTTCCTTCTTGGTTCCCTGTTCCTTTCCCAAAAGAGGTCCCTCTGCAGAATGTCTCTGATCTAAATATCAGGACACGTTCAGAAGACACACTCCATGGAGTCAGACACGGAACGGTTTTGTTGACTGTTGTATTCATAACACTTAGGACAGGACATGGTATTGACTAAATGAATAAACCACCTGAACAAACTTTCTCTCCATTTCCCAATCTTACTCAGAATAGGCTCTCCTTTCAAAAGCATATCTTTTCTTAACACTCCCTGAAAAGATTACTAATTTGACCATCTTTAATGAGGGTCAGAAAGTACGGTCAATCCCTCTTGCTTCTCAATACAACATTGGCATCCTCGAGCATAGGAATAATCGGTGTTTTTTAAATCTTGACAGCTAAATTCCAACAGCATCATGCCAGGGATGGTCTCCAACTATTGCTTTTTCTCTTGAGTGTGGCCAGTGTTATGTTTGAGTCCAAACATAGACAAACACAAACAAATCCCAGAGACTCACGTGCATGCGGAGCAGCCCATGTGCCTTGAAGCTGCGCGGAGGGCACAGAAAACACCCCACATGCCTCCCCGGGCACCGGTGTGCGTGGCCCACACTAAAGTGAATTCATCAGACCCAGAGACCACCCACACACCCCAGCAGGAACATCCCAAAGCATGGACTGGTGTCGCCCGCAGACAGACTAGAGGCTGGCGTGCACCGGGGGTGGCGTGGACATGTGTGTGTCACGTGCGCTCACACAGGTGTGCAGGACACGAGGAGGTACCCTTCTCTGCACAAACACACACTCCAGAAGACAGGTGCAATGCACACACTCCTAGGTCAGCAAGACACGCTGCAGCACACATGCACCAGACACATGCAGACACGCCCACGTGCACGGTAACACACACACAGACACACAAACGGGAAAATGTGGAAGAGGTGTCTAAAGTCTGCTGGACAGAATGACACACAAACAGAGGTTCAGCAGCACACAAGAGGGCCGAGAGGCAGGCTGGCTTGCAGGGAACAAAGAGCAAGACACACAGAGTCAGAGACAAGCGGGGAGAGACAGAGACAGATTGATGGGCCAGTCCTGTCAGGGCCCCACGTCCATGCAGAACAACAGACAGTCTCAGCCTGAAATACTTTTTTCCAGAAACTGCCTCATCCGCCCACCTCCAGGAGCCCACCCAGGCCCGTTTCCTATTCACCGCCCCAGGGCAAGAGGCTCAGCGGCACCAGGGAAGAGTGGGGAAGAAAGTTCTCCTGCTCCCCACTCTCCCAAAGGGAAAACTTTGGAACATTAGGTATGTGAATGAAAAATCCAGGAAAGGGTTCACAGGTTCTCATATCTAGCTCCTTCGTCCAGCAGAGGAATAATAAGAACACATAATATTTATTAAGCACTTACCACCATGTACTTCAGACACATGCATCCCCTGACTTCACCAAGACAGAAAAGACACCATGTCATTGGCCCCTTACAGCTCAGAGAGGTGAAGTCACCTGTTCAAGGCCACACAATAGGAAGGGACACGGTTAGGATTCCAATGCAGGGCTTAATCCTCCTCTTAACCACAGGACTATTGTTCAGAAAGGGAAATTGAGGCCTGGTTCGGGTAAAGGATTTTCCTGGCGTCACCACTTGCTCACTCAGGAAGCCTATCCCAGGGTCACCGCACTGTCACATGTCTTGCCTCTGAGAGGTAAGGCATGTGACATCAGACTGCCCACTTGAAGTTCCAGGGCCTTCAGCAAGGTCAAGCTCACTTGACTTCTCTGTCCCCAGGCACTTCTCACAGTTTCACCCCTCCCACCTGTCCACCAGCTCCTGGCACAGCGTCCTTTCTGGTGGCAATCTCAATGAGAAACAAACAAACAAATCCATGTTCCTACCTCCCTCCTTGTCAAGGAGTAAGGGGGAAGAGGAGGGGCCCAGGCTCGGGGCCAGCCCAGGTGCACGCTGGTGATGGAGATTAGAGGGGTTGGTACCTGCCAAACCCATGCTAATCCTCCATCCCTCCTCTTTCCCCTCCAAAACCCACACAAAGCCTCTCTCTGCTTTGTTCTCTGCCCTTTGAGCCCTCCCCACAGCGCTCAGAACTCAGCAGCCTCAAGTGCGTTGAGCAAGATGCCAGTCCTGGGAGCGTCAGCCTCACCCACTAGCACTTGTCCAAGGTTACAGGGGGCACCTGAGCTGTGTGCTCAGTGGTGCTCAGAGCCTGACGAGCGCTCATCTTGGGCCCCCAGGCCCACACAGGACCATCCTCAGCATTCACCTGGTGCGCATGTCAGAGCCTGCGGGGACCAACCTTGGAGCCTATATGGGACCATCCTTTGCCCTCCTGAAGCCAGTCTCCACGGCCACCTGGGCCTATTCTCAGAGCCCTCTTGGCACCAGAAAGGGTTCCAATAATGTCCTTCTGGTATCAAGTTCTGTGCCAATTAGTTTTCAATCCTAGTGTTCCCCAGGGGACAAGCTCAATGCCAACATAATGCCCGTCCCTCCCTTACCTGATATAGAACCTGCAGTGTAATCCTTGATCCAAGGCTGATGCCAATGTCCGCACTCATCTTTCACTAAACTTAGTCTCTACCTGGCCTGCAGAGTGGGCTAGACCAGGCAATGGCCAGAGAAGGGGAGAGGGCTCCCATCCCAGTGACCCCGAGGGAATGGCTTTCTGGAGTCTTGGTCTTCCGAACCACAAAATGAGATTATCAAACCTTTGTTGTAAAGATTGGACACGCTCAGGCACACACAGACTTAACCCCAGAATTAGTGCTCACTGAAGGGTAGTGGTCCTTACGATTTAGGGAGGGTGTCAAAGAGGGAAGGACACTCATCTTCCCTCTACCCGTCACCTCCAACCAGCCCACCACCCCAGGACCCCTCTGCTCCTGCCCCGGAGTTTACCCAAATCTCTCCTGCCGCAGTGCCCTCTGCCAGCTCACAGCGGCCCTGAAAATCCAGCCATCACCCTCAGATGTGACCTTCTCTTCCCAAATACCCACTTTCTGCTGCTGGAGGAACCCGGTTCCTGAAAGAGGGGATAAAAGCACGGAGTAGGGTGCACCCTGGGGCAGAGGCGCCAAGCCCACAGCTGGAATGTGACCACCGAAAGCCCAGGGACCTGGGTTGGGTCATGTCGTGGGGCCACAGGGAACAACCAAAGTAAAAAAAAACAGATAAATTTTTGAAAAAATGCTTTCGTCTCTAAAATAAATAAATTCAACACCACCATTAAAAATAACACCTTTCTACCACTGGCGCATGCTGGTGGCTCGGGTGCTAAGCCCGCAGCTGGCACAAGGACCCAGCTGGAGACCTGGGGCTGAGGAGCAGGAGGTGGGGGAACAACCAAACTAAATAAACAAATAAAAGTGCCTCCTCCTCTTGCTCTTTATTCCTTCTTAAAAATATGTCTTCCTCCTTTTTGCAACCCTCTTCTTTAAAAAGAAAAGATGTACAGAGCAGGAGAGACAGTTGTCCCAGGACTGGCCTCTACTCACTCTCTTTCCATCTTCAGAATAGTCATATACAAAATGGGAAAGAGGAAGAGGAAGAAGAAGAAGAATTAATGAAAATCAATCCAGTGAACTCCCGTAAGGGTCTAGACAGGAAATCAGTGGGACTCTCTGTAAATCAGAACCAGGAGGGACCTGACATTCTTCTTGCCATACTGGTGTTTGCTAGGATCATTTCCTACGACCTGCCAGTCCTCTGACAACCAATGGTGAGTGACTCCTCTCCTGTCAGGTGGAAAGTTCTGCTCCGGCATGACTCTGCACTTTCACCCATTTCCCAACCTGAGATGGGCCATTCCACAAAGCCCCACCATCTCCACCAGCTCCACCAGCTCCCTCTGAGGACCTGCTCTGCGGTTCTGATGAGGATTCTGGGCTCCAAGGGTGACCTGTGTTCACAGGGAAAGCAGGCCTGAGGTCAGGCATGGTCTCCTTGACCCAAAAGGGATCTGCGTATCTGTACACACTCCTGCCAGATCCCCAATGCACCCCTGGGGTCCTTCCTCCTCCTCAGGAGCACAGATTCACACACACACACACACACACGTCCTGTCTCATTTCCAGACTCATTCAGACCTTTGGATTCTTCCGTCCCAAGACCCCCATGTCCACAGCTTTGGGGGTCCCTTTTCACTCTGAGGCCCCAAATCCAAAGCTTAGACTCTTCTTCATGCAATTATTCCAAATTCCTCAGGTCTGGAATTGACTCCTGCCCCTGCCCCCACCACCGCCAAGGCCACAGGCCCAGGGTGGCGCCTCCTGAGAGGACACACAGTGGCCTGTAGGTGCTCTCCCTGTTCATCTGCTCTGGGGTTCCCCCCTCCTCTCTGCTGGCTGTGCCCCAAGCAAGGCAGGGACCTTGTAGGTGGGAGGTGAAATGAGACAATTATATAATCAGGACCAAAGTTCACCCTTCCCTTGCACTATAAAGGCAAACGACCCAGCGGTGACCACCTGACTGTCACTCCCGGTGCCACCATGCTGGCCTCAGGGCTGCTCCTGGTGGCTTTGCTGGCCTTCCTGACTATCATGGTCTTCATGTCTGTGTGGAGACAGCGGAAGCTGTCGGGGAAGCTGCCCCCCGGGCCTCCCCCGCTGCCATTCATCGGGAACTACCTGCAGCTCAACACCGAGCACATGTACAACTCGCTCATGAAGGTGTGACCGTGGGGACGCGCGGTGGGGCAGCCCTCTGTGTCTTGGACTCTGTGACAACGTCAGACCAGAGTCCTAGGAAAGGGATGTTTGACAGGTCTGGCGTCTGGGGAAGTGCAGCCCTTTGAGGGTCGGAACCGGGGGACATGTACCCCAGAAGGGGTGCCAGGGGACAGGGCTGGTCTGATCTGGGGCTCCTCCTGCTCACCCCGCCCAATCACCTCATCAGATCAGGAAGCGCTACGGGGAGGTGTTCACCATCCACCTGGGGTCTCGGCGGGTCGTGGTGCTGTGTGGACACGATGCGGTCAAGGAGGCTTTAGTGGACCAGGCCGACGAATTCAGCGGGCGAGGCGAGCAGGCCACCTTTGACTGGCTCTTCAAAGGCTACGGTGCGTGCGGGCCATGGGGGGCCCCAGGCACCCTGGGCATCAGCGCTGCAGCTCAGTCTCCTCCGGCCCGCCCACCACGCTGTCCTGTCTAGTGTTCCGGGCACTGTCTCCACGGCCCCCCGCCCTTATCTGGCGGCATCTCTTCTTAATGTGGCTCTTAGCTCCTCCTGGGATTTCTCTTTGGAACCCTGGCTCTCTTTCTACTGTGTCTTTATCTTTTTTCCTTCACATCTCTATTTTGCCCAGTTTCTCTCTCCCCTTTCTCTGTCTCGGCATCTCACAGGATTTCTGCTTCAAGCCCCCCATGCCTCTGCCTCCACTCCCCCTCCAAACCTTTTCTTTGCCCCCATGTTTCTCCAGCTCCGTCTGGAATCCCCCATTCTCTTTCCTTCCACCCCAGCTCTCCATATATCCCGTTTCCTCACCTTCCCTCCTCTTACCTCTTTCTCTTCCCGAAAGTGCCCTACACCTGTTTCTCTAAGTGTCTGCCTGGCCTCTCTTTCTGAGTCTTTTTCTCCAACTGTCTCCCCTTCTGTAGTTCTTAAGTCCGAAAACTAAGTCGATCCCTCCCTCCCCACCTCTCCTCTCTCCCCCACTCTCACCCCAGGTACCCGACTTTCTCCCACTGTGTCTCCCATCTCCCTCCTCCCCTCCTTCTTCCCTCCCTCCCCTTCCCCTTCCCCTCGCCCCCTTCCCTACCCCTTCCCTACCTGTCCCTTCCTCCGCCTTTCCCGCCCTCTTCTCACTGGCGCTTCCCCCAGGCGTGGCCTTCAGCAACGGGGAGCGCGCCAAGCAGCTCCGCCGCTTCTCCATCACCACGCTGCGCAACTTCGGCCTGGGCAAGCGCGGCATCGAGGAGCGCATCCTGGAGGAGGCGGGCTTCCTCATCGAGGCGTTCCGGGGCGCGCGCGGTGAGCGGCGGGGTGGGCAAGGGCGAGGGACACACCGTGGGCACGTGCGGTCCGGCTGGGAAGGGGCCTCGGCGGCGGGTGGCGGGGTACCGGCCCCCAGCGCCGCTCGCTGGATGCACCTGGGTTCTGCTCTCCAGCGCCCTCTGGGATTCCCCAGACGGGCGGGGACCGCCCGGTGGATTCTTCCCCAAATCCTGACCTCCTGACCCGCCCCCCACCTCCCCAGGCGCCTTCATTGACCCCACCTTCTTCCTGAGCCGCACGGTGTCCAATGTCATCAGCTCCATTGTCTTCGGGGACCGCTTTGACTATGAGGACAAAGAATTCCTGTCGCTGCTGAGGATGATGCTGGGAAGCTTCCAGTTCACAGCCACGTCCACGGGGCAGGTAACCGGCCTGTGCGGCTCTGCTGCCCCTCCCTCCTCCTCCTCCTCCTCGGGTCCTGCTTTCCCACAGGGAGAGGGGCCCCCAACTCCGGTCCTTTTCCAGCCAGAGGCCCCTCAGAACCAGCCCCCTCCTTGGACAGCTGAACAGGGCAGGTGCTCGGGACTGTCTCCAGGACCTAGATATCCGAACGGTTACCCACACTGACTGTCCCCAAAGCAAAACCAGAGCCTGCAGGCAAGACGTACACCCCCAAGCTGGCTCTCACACCTGAGGCTCCCATCCCACTGGCTCTCCTGTCTCACAGGTACTCCGTTAAGATGTTTCACCTTCCCATCATTTCACAAATGACCACTTCGGCCCACCTCCTGAGCCAGAACACCCCGCCCAGTGAATTCCAGCCTGCAGACCATATCGTTTCGCCTCTGTCCCAAACCAGCCCCCAGGGTCACGTAGACAAGCGCCCCCTCCTCCCGCTTACCCTTTGACCCTCTGGACCGTCACTGCAACCAAGACCCAGAAACACGTAAACACCTAGGTGGAGTGTCCCCCCAACCTGCTCTGGCACCACAGAGGTGCCCCGATGCACCCACTTTGGTAATCTGAACACCTCCACCTGTGTCGCTCCTATTTCAACACCTGAACACCCGCCCTACATTAATAATGGACACCTGTACAGAAGCCCCAACCCAGAGCCTCTAAATACCTACATAACCGTCTATAACCGAACCCAGCTGAATGCCGAAACCTGCCCAGGTGACACCTGAACAGCTGTCTTCCAACCCAACCTCATTTGAATCTTTGAACCCCGAGAGGTGTGCTCCAACCCATTCTCCCCTGAAGCCTGGACAGGTGGCCCGTCTCACCTAAATTCTTGAACAGGACCCGTCACATTTAACTCACATGAAAACTTAAGAGCTAGTACCATCCCACCTCACCGGAATACCTGGAGAGATGCCTGGAACCGAGCACAGCCTTGCCCTAAGACAGGTCTCCCTCTCATGGTCCTGCCCAGGGACGGCCATCCTTCCATCCCCTCTTCTCCCCCGCCCGCAGCTCTATGAGATGTTCTACTCTGTGATGAAACACCTGCCGGGGCCACAGCAACAGGCCTTTAAGGAGCTGCAGGGGCTGGAGGATTTCATCACCAAGAAGGTAGAGCAGAGCCAACGCACGTTGGATCCCAACTCCTCCAGGCACTTCATCGACTCCTTCCTCATCCGCATGCAGGAGGTACGCCCCAGCGGCCCACGCAGACACAAAGTCAGGCAGAGGGAAATCGGCTGTGGGTGGGGGAGAACAGCTCATTCAAATGATCACCCACCCCACTAACCCTCACCACCCCTGTTTGATGCACCATCACTGTTCCATCTACGAGCCCTCACCCACGGGCAGGACTAGTGTGTGTGGATCATAATAGCAAGCACTTTGATTACAGTCCCATGTACCAGGCATGATTGTAAGTGCTTTCCAGTACTTGCCTATTTCTACAGCCCTTAAAGAAGGTTCTGTTATGACCCCAATTGGATAAACGAGGAAACTGAAGTCCAGAGATCTGCCTGGGGTTACACAGCCAGGAAGTAGTGGCGCAAACTCTGGTCTCTGACTCCAAGGCTCGTGCTTCTCACTTGCAGGTTCTCTAACCTGTCATTGCCTGGTTACCAGGCATACCTGTGTGGACAAGACATAAACTATACGATGTAACATTGGAGGGGCGCTGCCCTCATTTGGGTGTCAGTCTCCCTCTTCGAGGAAAGGAGATGAGGCTTTATGTTACCTGAAGTTGAGGAAACAAGGGAGGGATTCACAATAAAATTCGAGATTTTTAGTGAAGGACTAGGATGCTGGTGTGGCTTTCGATTCTGTGTATCTCAGAAAACTCTGTCTCCCTTTAACTCTCTCTGGCTCATTCTTATGCTACCTCTGTCCCCCTTTCTCACTGACTGTCTCACTCTCTATCCCTCTCTTTCGAAATATTCCCACTATTAAGAAATGGAAACTAGGCACACCCTGGTGGAGTAGCAGTTAGGTCCACCACCTCCTAAGAAACACAGTTCACATACATCCCAAGTATCCAGATTCACAATCCGTGTCCTGAGAGGAGCAACCAAGATGAACAACTAAATGAAAATCAATAAAATGCTTCTTCCTCCTCTCTTCCTGCCTACCTACTTGCCTTCATTCCTGCCTGTACCTTTCCTTTAAAAAACAAAAAAGAAGACAACTAAGTTGATAATAAAAGGACAGATAGTCAGCCAGGCGAACTGTGAGAAGAGCATTTCAGGCAGAGTTAACAGCCTGGGCAAAAGTCTTGGAGGCTGGTGAACCTGGAAGAACTAGGGTCTCTCTCCCACCTCCCTCTCCCACCTGTGATCTGGATCTAAGAGAGGTGAGTGAAGGGAAGAACCCAGAAAGCCCATGAGAGAAGGAGGAGTCTTCTCGACCTGAAGCCCCTTTTCTCCACAGGAGAAAAAGAACCCCAACACAGAGTTCTTCATGAAGAACCTGGTGCTCACCACACTGAACCTCTTCTTTGCGGGCACTGAGACGGTCAGCACGACCCTGCGTTATGGCTTCCTGCTGCTCATGAAGCACCCGGATGTGGAGGGTAAGGATGGAGTGGGCAAGAAAGTGGGGGCCACAGACCCTCGAAAATTGTCTGCAGTGTTCCCACCTGTCCCAGCTCCCTGGACCCTGAGACGTGCCCAGCTAGCCGGAGACTGGGTGATGAACACCACTGAGTGTCACTGGCCATGAAAATATCTAAAGGGCTTGGGAAATAGGTCCCCTGTTGGGTGCCCACTGCCTGCTCCTGGAGACCATTCCCCAGGACTCCTCCCTTGTGCCTCCCTATGATTCTGGCACCACCAAGAGAACAGGTCCCCAGGCCAACTCCGTATATGGTGGAAGTCTGTGCTGAAGGGTCCACACCCATGTCACAGTTGGTCATGCATGTCGTACATCCAATTATACACATCTGGATGATCATCCCTGCTCTGAGACCCCTAGATCCCTAAATGCATTGTCCCTCTCCTACAGCCAAGGTCCATGAGGAGATTGACCACGTGATTGGCAAGAACCGGCAGCCCAAATTCGAGGACCGGGCCAAGATGCCCTACACAGAGGCGGTGATCCATGAGATCCAAAGATTTGGAGACATGATTCCCATGGGCTTGGCCCGCAGAGTCACGAAGGACACCAAGTTCCGGGAATTTCTCCTTCCAAAGGTGCTGTTTTCCTGCAGCCTAGGGGGGACCTGCAACCCACCTCCTGTGACTAATACTCTCTTCTCTCTAGACTCTTCCCTCTTGCTCAGAGAGGTCCGTCACTATGCCTTCAACCTTCCCTTTCAAGACTCCTCAATCCTGTGTTTCCCCCAGACCTGCCTCAGGAACACAAATCCCATGTCTCCTGAACCTCCTACCTTGAGAGACATGAACAACATGGCCTGCAACTCCTCTGCCCCAGAAGACACAGATGGAAACGTCCTGTTTCAGGGACGTGAATCTCACGTGCCTAAAGCTCCACCCTCACAAGACCCCAATTCACATACCCCCCCATTTCTCTCCTCATAAGGCATCCGTATTCTCTCTAACTCCCATGTGCTTTTTCTGCCACCTTCCCCTACTCCACCTGATCAAACTCCACCACTTCTCCCCTTCAGGGCACCGAAGTGTTTCCTATGCTGGGCTCTGTGCTGAGAGACCCCAAGTTCTTCTCCAACCCCAAAGATTTCAAACCTGAGCACTTCTTGGATGAGAAGGGGCAGTTTAAGAAGAATGATGCCTTTGTGCCCTTCTCTATCGGTAAGAGACCACTGACTGCTTCCAAGCCACCGCTCACACCCAGGGGGCCCCCTTTGTCCCAGCTCCCCCTCTCTGAGGTGAGGCTTCTCTGAATCTATTTGGAGGAGGAAGGGGCATCTAAATATCCCATCATTACAGGTGGGTGCAGCTCACCCCCATCTCATGCAAAAGGGGAAGGGAGGCTCAGAAGCGATTTTGAGACGTCCCTGAAAGTCGAGCAGGACTCAAGTTTCCAGGCCCTCCTCGCTGACAGAAAGCGAGGGGTGGCAGTGGGCCAGGCGGCAGAGTCTCAGCTTGCCTTTCCCACTTCACCTCTTCAGGAAAGCGGTACTGTTTTGGAGAAGGCCTGGCTAGAATGGAGCTCTTTCTCTTCCTGACCTCCATCATGCAGAACTTCCGCTTCAAGTCCCCGCAGTCGACCCAGGACATCGATGTGTCCCCCAAACATGTGGGCTTTGCCACGATCCCACGAAGCTACACCATGAGCTTCCAGGCTCGCTGAACACCACCGGCTACACCCTAGACGGGGCTGGTGGGAGGAGCGTCGGGGGCGGGGCTGTCGGGGCGGGGCTAAGGAAAGGGGTGGGGCTAAGGAAAGGGGGCGGGGCAGGGAGAAAGGAAAGGCAAGGTGTGTACTAGAGGTAGAAGAAACAGAACCGGGTCTTTGTAGTCACCTTGCTAGAGCTAGATCCTTCACGGCTGGGGGGAGAAGTAGGGAAAACTTATACCAGACCGTGAAGAACTTATTTACTGACCGAAGTACGTGTGTCAGTTCTATACTAAAAGCATTCCCTGCTCACTCGTTTAATGATTAAAAACCTATGCAACAGAGAGCAGTGTGTATACCCATTTTGCAGGTGTCCAAACTGAGGCTCAGGAAGTTTGTTTGTCTGAATGCCTATAGAACAGAAGTAAGTGCTCACCGAGATTGTAAACACAGCTCTGTAGAGGGATGACTTACCTTAGCCCACAGTGCTTTCAGTAGATCTTTAAAAGGCATGCTTCTTTCAGTAAAAAAAAAAAAAAAGACAGTAACCATTCATGATATTATAACATAACACTAACGGCTCTTTTAGAGCATATTTCCAGAGCCCTGGCAGGCAGCTGAGCTGACGCCAAGCTTTACTTCCTATACTCTGACCTCTCAAGTACTCCCTGGACACTAGGACATGCCTCATACCCCCCACCACTGTGGAAATTCAGACCAGGGACAGGAGTCAGACTTCCTAATGAAATAGTTGGGGGAGAAATGTTTGAGAGAATGCCAGCTCTTTGTTCATGGCACAGCCATGTACAAGTGTGCATGCATGTAGGTACGTGGTTGCATGTTCTCCTGGTGCATGTGTGAACTGAGTGTGTGTGTGAGCTGATTTTCCCAAGTCTCTGATGAATGTGGGATCTGCTGTGAGTCCCACTCAGAGTCTCAGAATCTCCTGCTTACTCTCAAATAAGTCAGTGTTTGTTCCCTTGGAAGTGGATGCTTTAGCAGTCCACAGTCTGAGCATTCATACTCATCAGCCTTAAAACTTTAGATTCCTTAAGCTAGGACTCTACACAGATCCTTCCCACAAAATCTTGCTGCACTGGAAGGACCAGCAATTGAGATCAAGTGAGGGGAATCTGGTCCCTAAACCCTGCAAGTCTCAAAACTCTGGTTCACAAGGGTCAGTTTCCAATACTGTGTTTTGCAATCTGAATGTAATGATTTGACTGCTTCCTGCTTGTTGGAGGGGGATAAAGATGTATCTATAGGTCATAGCTTGTATTATTATATATACATTATTTAACATCCACTGTCAGAATCTAATTCATCCATCCTCGTGCGTGTCCCTTTCAGAAGCTAGCAGCCAAGGACTTTAGCTTGGTGGAGCAGCCAACGTGCCAAACCTCGGACCTGCAGAACTCACAACTTAGAATCTTGGAATCTCAGATTCCTGGAAACCTTAGACTCATAGCATTTGAAGCACTAGTGTAGATGCTTTTGGGGGCTTCGAATCCGAGCACTCTTCTGCCAAACCCAGATTCTCTAGAGTCTTTAACACATACATGCATACACACACATACTTACGCACAAATGCACACAGATACGTGTGCCCAAGCACGCTTCATAAATGCGCACACACATATGCACAAAATCACAGTCGTGCTCCCGACAGTGTGCTGAACACCTTGCATGAGTTTTAAGAAAAAGAAAGGTATTATCTCACAATTCTGAATGCTAGCAGTTCAAAATCAAGATGTCAGTGGTGCTCTGCTGCCTCTGAAACCTGTAGGGGAAGCCTACCCTGCTTCTGGTGGGTTTCTGGTAATCACTGGAGCACCTTTGCTTGCAGATGTGTCACTCCAAACTCTGCATGTGTTGTCACATGGCATTTTCCCTATGTGTGTGTTCCCTTGTGGTTGTCTTCTTATAAGGATACCAGTCATAATCCAGGACAACTTCACCTTAACTAATTACATGTGCAACAACTCGATTTCCAAGTAAGATAGATTCTGAAGTACTAGATATCGTGCTAAAAATATTCTTAAAACCCAAAATTTATAAGTTGAACTTCTTCAAAATTAAAAACATTTCTCTGTAAAGAACACTGTTAAGAGACTACGAAAGACAAACATTGACTTGAAGAAAATATTTGAAACTTACATATCAAACAAAGGACTTAATGTAGAATATATAAAGAACTCTCAAACATAAGAAAACAAACCACCCATTTAAAATTTTATTTTCTATTTTAAAGGAAGGGTGCATGCAGGAATGAAGGTGAGTCAGCAAGCAGACAGGAGGAGAGAAGACATTTATTTTATTTAGTCAATTATCCTGTTTACTCCCTCCACCCCAGGACCTGAACCAGGTCCCTGGGATAGGGAGGTGGCAAACCTAACCATTACTCCACCAGGACACACTGATAAACAATCCAATATGTAAATGGGCTATGGATTTGGACTGACCACCAAAAGACATTATATGAATGACAAGCTCATGAATCAATGCTTAACATCACAGTTATTCATGAAATGCAAATTACACCCCCAAAAAGGTGTCCAAAACACTAATTAGAATGAGTAGAATAAAATGTAGCAATATCTAGTGTTGGCTAAGATGCAGACCAACTGGAATTTCTATATATGGTTGATGGAAATGCAAATGCATAATTACTCTAGAAAATCATTTGCAATTTCTTAAAAAGTTAAATATACATTTAACCAGTTGATCCAGAATCACACTTCTAGATATTTATTCTCAAGAAATGAAAACTCGTGTTCACACAAACATCTGTTCATGAATACTTCTAGCAACTTTATTCAGATTCTCCACATACTGGAAACAACCTCGATGTTCTTCAGAATTAAATTACTATGTATACAATCAAACTACTCAGCAATAAAATACACAAGTATGACACACACAACAGCTTGGATAATTCTCAAAGGCATTGTGCTGGGTGAAGGAACCCAGTCACAAAAGATTACAAACTGTGTCATTCCATGTATCTGAAATTTTAGAAAAGGCAAATATTTAATTCAGAGTACAGACCCAGGGTTGTCAGGTATCAGAGATTGTGGGGAGGACCTGAATACAAAGGGCAGTTCTTTGGGGTCCTGGAATTATTTGGGGTCCTGTGTGTGGTGGCAGTTACAAGGATCTACACATTTTTAAGACCTCATTGTAAAAAGAAATACTTCAGTATGTAAAACTATTGTAAAATTAATGTTTTTTAAAATGAGCAAATTTATAGACAGATTTATGGGGAAATCCTAGCAGCAGATGGTTTTAAATGTCCTACTAGCTTGAGGTTAACTTGCAGTCACGTGGCATTGAACAAATCCATCCATAAAGACTTACGCGTAGACCTGCATGGATCTGAGACTACAGACACTGGAAATTGGTGAGGCTTTTTCCAAACCCCACTCCCGTAGAGTTTATGGAAGCCAAAGGCTAGGCTTTGATGCAATGCCACATTCAGTGTCTGTTGAAGAAGGCTTTGCCTTCCAAAGGATTAAAAGTTTTGTTGGAAAAAATGCAAAAGACAACATCAGGCAAATCCAAACTGAAGTATGGACAATTTCCAAAGCAATTATTCTTGGCTATTCAAAATGTCAAGGTCAAGAAAACAAAAACAGATAATCCATTTCAAATGAAAGAAGACTAAAAACATAACAACTAAATCTAATGCATGATCACAAATTGGATTCTGAACTGGGGAAAAGGGACTATCACTACAAAAGTCATTAATGAGAAAATTGATGAACACTTACTACAGAATGTGGATTTGATAAGCGTACTGAATCAATGTCAAAATCTTGAAATTTGATCATTGTTCTCTGACTTGTGCAAGAGAAAAAGATGACAGATAGATAATAGATACAAGGGAGAGAGAGGAATTTCTCAGGAGAAAGATTGTAATCTGTACCACATATGGGTTATTAGGTGATTTCTCATGAAAAGGCAATTTTGGGGAAGTAAAGAGAGAAAGAAAGGAGGGAAAGTGGTCACTAGGTGGCATGCTGAGCCCACAATCCTGAGTGAAATCCTCACCAGGATCCTTAAGTAGCTCTGCTGCTGATGCCCAGGCCTCTGCTGGAACAAAAATTCTGGTCCTCGGGGTGATAAAGTAAAATACCCATGGAACCCCTGTAGCACAGTGGAGGGAGAGATTCAGTCAAACTTGACATACCTTATAAAGTAACCCTCATCATGGGGGATGCCCTAGCCCTAAGAATACCGATTTGAGGCTCTCAGGAGTAAGAATTTTACAAATATGAGCAGAATAGAGATGACAACCCCCTTCTCTGTTGAATTCTACCAAATATTTCAAAGAAGAATTAACAGCAATCCTTTTCAAGTTCTTCCAAAAAAAGGAGCAGAAGGAGCACTTCCAAATTTATTTAAGAAGGCCAGCATCACTCTCAAACCAAAACCAGAGAAGGACACTACAACAAAGGGGACTGCCTGATAACCTTATTAAACACAGAAGCAAAAATCATCAATGAATTTTAGCAAATGGAATTTAGCAGCACATTAGAAGGATCATATACAATGTCAAAAGGGGATTCATCCCTCTTATGCAAAGATGGCTCCACATATGAAAATCAATAAACATTATACACCTCATTAACTCAGCATTGAAAACTATATGTTCATCTCAATCAATGGAGGAAAAGTATTTTACAAAATTCAATACCCACACATGATAAACATTGTCAACAAATTAGCAATAGAAAGAATGCACCTCAATTTAATAAAGGCCATATGTAAGAAACCTACAGGTAACCTATTACTCAATGTTTCACTATTGAAAAGGGGAGCAGAACTGCCAACTCTCATCATCACTATTCAATGGGGTACTGAAAGTCCTAGTCCAATTAGACAAGAAAAATAAATAAAAGGCAACCAAATTGGAAAGGAAAAAATAAATTACCTTTCTTTGCAGATATTGTGACCTTATAGAGATCTTCCTTGACTTATGATGGGAATGTGTCCCAAAAAACTAATCATAAATTGAAAATATCTTAAGTAAAAAGTGCATTTAATATTCCTACCCTATGGAACATCATAGCTTAGCCTAGCCTAGCTTAAATATGCTCTGAACACTTTCCTTAGATCACAGTTCCCTTAGATCATCTAACACAAATACTATTTTATAATAAAATGCTGCATATCTCATGCAATTTATTGAATGCTAAACTGAAAATGAAAAACAGGATGATGACATGGTGCTCTCACCATTAACATACACAGTTGAAAGCACACAGCCTGGAGAATGTTTGAAACATAGAACTAAAGCTAATTAGTGGAGGATGGGGATGCTAGAGTGGCAGGGTCATCAATTTCTTCTCTGGTAAGGCTCAAGAATAGCTGGTAGAAGTGTTTACTCTCATGATTGTATGGCTCACTGCTGCCACCCAGCATCATGTGAGAGTATACCAGCCCAGGAAAGATCAAACTTCAAAGTTTGATTTCGACTGAATGAGTATCACTTTTGCACCACTGGAAAGTTGAAAAATCCTAAGTCAACATCTGTTTAAAGAAAACCCTAAAAAACTGTTAGAACTAATGAACAAATCTGGTAAAATTTCATCATATGAAATCAATATACAAAAATCATTTGCGGACACTTGCAATAAAACTGAGATGACCAATAGGGAATGGGATGGGAGGGTGGGGATGGGGAAGAAATGATGGTGGAATCCAATGGACAATAGTGAAGAACACCTAGTGATTTGGTGGAGGACAGGGTGTGTTTATATATATATATATATATGTATATACATATATATGTATATATATGTATATATATACATATATATATGTATATGTATATATATGTATATATATATGAGGAATGGGGAATGTTTATGTGTGTTTATTTAATATGTAAAAATAAAGATAATTAATAAAAAATAAAATAGAACAAACAAAACATCGGTTGTATTTCTATACACTAGCAATAAAGAGGAAATGAAGTTCCATTTACAATATCCTCAAAAAGAATAACATACTTAGGAATAAACTTAACTGAGTAGGTGAAAGACTTATACACTGAAAATTATGAAATATTGATGAAATAAGTTAAAGAAGGCACAAAGAAATGGAAAAGCATCCCATAATTATGGATTAGAAGAATTCTTTTAAATATTATTCATATTCATATGATACAGATGCAATGCAACTCTTATCAAAAGCTACATTTTTTACAGAAATAGAAAAAAAATTCATGTGGAACCACAAGCAATCCCCAAACACCAAAACAATCTTGAGAAAGAAGAACGCAGGAAGCATTTCCTAGTTTCAAAGTATATTACAGACTTACAGTAATTGAAACAGTATGCTATTAGCATAAAGGCAGATATATAGATGGATGGAACAGAAGAGAGAGGGAAATAAAACTTTATGTATGCAGCCAGCAGGTATTTAGCAAGGGGTGCCAGAATACACAATAGGAAAATGATAGTCTCTTCTACAAATGGTGTTGGAAAGAATGAAGTCAGGCCCTTATTTTACATCTTCCACAAAAAGAAATTCAAAGTGAATTAAAGACATAGATCTGAAACTCTAAAACTCCTAGAGGAAATATAGGGAAAAACTTCTTGTCAATGATATTTGAATGTGACACCAAAGCACAGACAACAGCAGCAAAAATAGATACACTAAATGCTTTTGCACAGTAACCAGTCAACCACAATGAAAAATCAACCTACAGAATGACAAAGCATTTATAAACTATATATCTAATTGGGGTTAATATCCAAAGATACAACTCTCCAAAGATACAACTCAATAGCTGAAATAACCCAATTTAAAATGGGCAAAACACTGGACAATGGGGAAGAACACTTGGACATTTGGTGGAGGGCAGGGTGTGTTGACATGTATCTAAGAGATGGGGTATCTATACATAGGAAATTATTTTAATGTGTAGAATAATTACTACAATAAATAAAATGGGCAAAAGATTTAAATCAACATTTCTCCAAAGAGCTACAAATAGCCAACAGATACATGACAAGATGCTCAACATCACAAATATAGGGAAATGAAAATCAAAACCACAATGAGATAACACCTCAGACCTGTTAAAATAGTCTGTTTTTAAATGACAACAAACACTGAAAAAGATGTGGAGAAACTGTAATCCTATACACTGAAAGTAAGAATGAAAAATGGTGCAACTGCTTTGCAATCAGTATGGAGGTTCCTCCAAAAATTAAAAATAGAACTTCCATATAATGGAGCAACCCACATCTAAGTATTTATCCCCCTCAAAATGGAAATCAGAATCTCAAACACTTACTAGCACTCTCATGTTCATAGCTGCATTATTCCAAATAACCAAGATGTGAAACAACTTAAATATCCATGAATGGGTGCACCCTAGTGGAGTAGTGGTTAAGTCAATCACCTCTGAAGGATTCAGGTCACATACCCCTGGGTTCAAGTCCCAGGTCCATGGGGAAACAACCAGTTAATAATTAAATGGAAATAAAATTAAAATGCTCCTTTCTCCTCTTTCTTCCTGCCTGCCCAAACCTGCACCTTTCCTTGAAAAATATCCATGGATGTATGAACAGATAAAGAAAGTGTAATGCATGCATACAATGAAATATTACTCCATTGTAAAAAGGACTAAAATCCTATCATATATGACAAAATGGATGAACCCTCAGGGATTTTATCCTAAATTAAATAATCCAGTCAGGGAAAGGCTAATATTGCATGAGTCTATATATATATAAGGTTTCTAAAATAGTCAAACTCACAAAAGTAGAGCATAGAATGGTGATTTCCTAGCACTGGGGGAAGGTGGAAATAGTTGCTATTCAATAAGTATAAAATTTCAGTTATGGTGGATGCATACATTTTAGAAATCGGCTGTACAATATTTTGCTTATAGCTGAGAGTACAATACTGTACATTTAAAATTCTGTTGAGGACACAAGAAGAAAAAAATAAAAGAAAATGTATCAACTAAAAGGACCTGCTTATGCCTTAAAAGAAGATGAAAATTCACCTCAAAATGAAGAATAACACAGACTTTATGATTTCTAAGATCGGCTTAATATATGACTAGTTTGGTAAGAGCATATATTTAATTGAGGGGACAGTGTGCAAACATATGCAAGTGATTAAGTTGAAAACATAATTATGGATATAAAATTAGTCTAACTCTGAAGTCACATATTAATAAATGTCTTATTTTAGGTTGGAATAAAGTATCTCCCTGTATTACCATATTCACCTCAACCTCCCCAGGAAGGAAGGCTAGTAATTGGAAGCAACATACTATGAAGCTAAGACATTCATCACAGGTATCATTTTTAGATGTTAAGAAATTTTTATAAAGATGTATAATTTCCATTACCGTTGGGGGCAAAAAGCAGAGCAAGGACAAAGTGAGAGTTGGCAGAACATCAAAGAACACCAGGCCTGGAGCCCTGGGTGAAGGCCACCATGGGAAAGCACTGGGGCAGTGTTCCTGTAACTGTTCACTCCCCAAAACAAGATATACAGTTGTGCAGTTAAAAAACAAAGGCTGCATAAGCAAATCCATGTTTGTATAAGCTGCTTGAAGCAATTCTGTGCTGTGCATGAACTCAGTAAATAGGTGGAAGGCAGAGTATTCAAGGCTCTCAGTCCATGAGGCTGTTGGCCCCCCGACCCCACCTTTCTATCACTAACTCTCTCTCTCTGAGTTTCTTAATCCCCTGTGGCTCCCCCACCTCTCCCCTGTTTACAAGAGCAAATGCTGGCACATTACTATGTAGATATTTGTGTATCTAGTACTTGAATGTGTAGGAATATCTTGGAGATTGGATATAGTTTGAACTACTGAAAATATCAACAAACACTGGACCATCAGATTTCTTTATTATATATTATATATTATTTATTATATGGTATAAGAAAATTGCATACATTTCTGGAGACCAACAAGTGAAATCGTAACCCAAAATAAAGCCAAACTTAAAAAAAAAATAGTTCTGGATTTTGATCAAAATAGCTAGCTGATTTACTAGTAATATGAGTTTATTTGGGAAGAACCAAAAGAATTCCTATTTGGGATTGCATGCCATGCACTGGCAAATGTAAATCCAATGAAATATAAAGAGAGCCTACCTTTATATGGGAGAAAAAGAAAAAGGGGAACCATTACTGAATGAGAGTTCACTGGAGGAAGTGGTGGCGGGGAGTCAGGTGGTGACCACTTCTCATTGGCTGGCTTGCAGTGCTTCTCATTGGTGGAGCTGTTGCTGGGCAGGTTAAATTTTCCTTGGAGTAGTAAATGGCTTCCCATTTTGAAACGTACTACTTCCTGTTTGGGACATGCAATAAAAAGAAATGCCTGGGATGATAGCCAGTGGTGATATGTGAGGGCCCTCCAATTTTAGATTCATTTTCCGTGTTTTCTTTTCACAAAGTTTAACCAAGTGAGATGAGTCATGTTTGCCTTGTTCTCCACATACTTCCACTAACTAGCAGTGTCCAGCACCTACTAGCTGCCGGGATTTTAAATGTTTAATGTCAGGTGGACTTAAGGTGGAGACAGCCAGATAATGGGTGTGAAAGAATTCACATGTAAGCAATAAAAAGCTTGGTGAGCAAGTGATAGAAATATTTTTATTCACTCTCCAAGCAAGGAGAGGGGTGAGACCCTGGAAGTTAGGTCGACATTCAACAGTCGAGGATAAGGGATTTATATAGGGCTGGGTGAGGGTGGCAGCTGAGGGGAATGCAAGAAATTTCCCAGTTTCTCATATAGCTTGAAGGTCTAGGGTTCTGGGAGACAGGATGCTTTTACAGAGCTTCCATTATTGAGAGGCTTCCTAGACACCTTGGAGGGTCTTGTATCCTCTGGAAAATGGGGCTTTCCATCTTTTCAAACATCTTTGTATTGTCCTTCCCAGACAGGTGGTGTTCTTGCATCCAGGACATGGGTTTCAGCTGGCTGGGGTAGCTGCTGCCAGTACCTTATTTTCGGCATGGTGATTTGCTTTGATGCTGGGGCTCAAGATGAACACTGAGTAGAAATCTTTCTTGTTCAGTCTCCCTTACCTTTAACATCTGATATGGCAGGACACTGAGCAATCCAAATGGATAGTATTCTTGCTTTTCTCTATTCTACTGAGAAAGAGTGGTTAATATCATGGACACTGGAGCCAAACAAGTTGTGCTGAAATCCCAGCTCTATTTCTTCATGACCATGTGACCTCAGAAGTGACTTAGCTCTTCTGTGCCTCAGTTTTCTAACCTATGAGTATAGATGGTAATAATAATATCTAGCCCCTGAGTCTGTTTGGAGACACAAATAATTGAATAAACACATCAAATGCACCTAGAAACACCACCAGATTCCACAGGTTAAGACTCCACCCCAGACTCAGTCACAGCCCAGGACTTCTGGCTCTGTCTAACCTGAAGCCAATGCAGGGGAAGGGAAACCAGGTGATAAAAGCACAACATGGGAATAGAAGTCCTTTAGTGAAAAGTGCTGAGAAGAAACTCAGAAGCACCAAGTCATGGAAAATGTTGAGTCCTCTAAGCCCTGGACTGTCCCTTCCCAGACTTTATTCACAAAAAATAAACTTTGTTTTTAAAGGAAAGATACAGGCTGGAATGAAGGCGAGTAGGCAGGCAGGAGGAGAGAGGAGGAGGAAGCATCTTTATTTTATTAATTAGTTGTCCACACTGGTTGCTCCCCTGGATGGAGACTTGAACCCAGGGGTATGTGGCCTGCGCTCCTTCAGAGGTGATTGACCCAACCTGTGCTCCACCAGGGGGCTCCTAAACTTTTTCTTATTTGTCTTTTTCTTCCATTACATACAGCTGAGCCTAATCCTAACGCCCAGATTTCCTTTCCCCTTGTGATGAAACGGCATCTGCTCCACCAGCAATCCTCCTGCAACCTCGATGGATCCATGGATAGACAGGTCCTTCCAGTCCTTTCAGAAACTCCTGCTGCTGTCACAGTGGGAAACAGAGGGACCGTGGGGTCACCACAGAGTTACTGGGTCACTTTGGGAAAGTCTCTTCCCTGGTACCTGGGCTTCACATCTCCAAAATTAAAAAAGCAGACATTTCCCAAGAGGACATTTATTGACATAACTCATTTCATTAATAGGTCAAAAGGGGAAAGGCCGAGAATCTAATTTCGGGCCAGGCACTGCAGAGACTGCAGAGCACAACACGGATGCAGCTCCACCCACACGATGCTCACAGCCCCGGGGAAGCAGGCAGTGAAAGGTGAGCAAACAGATCAGCAAGGTGTCTGCTTGTGAGCGAGTGACAGAGAGGCCTGGGTAAGAGTAAATGCAACGTGAGAGCTGCACAAATAAGCTGGCTGGAGGAAGGACTCTCTGTAAAGGAGATATTTTGCAGAGGTCTGTAGAGGAAGAGAAGCAGCTGAGAAATAAAGGGGGAGGAGAACGCAGGCAAAGGAACAGCAAGGTCGAAAGGGCATGACGGGTTCAGGGCAAAGAAAGGTCAGTGGGAAAGGTGCTGGGGGACCTGACAAGGGGTTCTGGGGTCGCTAGGTCACCGAGTTTTTGTGGGGGGGTGCATAGTAAGGAGCTTGAGTTTCCGTCCTTTGCATGAGCCCCTTCAAATGCAAAGTGCGGAGCGGGGGCTGATTGCTCTGACTTGAGTCAAGTGACCTGGGGAGCATGCATGGGGCACCTTGAGTGGTGGTTTCACAGATTTCATTTCACTGGAGGTGGCAAGATCCCTGAAATGCCATGCAGGTCTAGTCTGTGAAAATGAAGGAAGAGAAGCCTGGTGGGAAACATAGAAGTCCACTGCACTACTTCAGTGGTCCCCACGCCCCCGGCCCCTGTTTCCCAGTAGAGAAAACAGTTATAGGTGTAGCTACTGACACAGGTATAGGAATAGGTACAAACACAGATACAGGTGTAAGATAGAGATAGGTGTATATTTCTAAACAGTAGCACTTACTTCAAAATTATGCCAGCCTCAATCTCACTTTCTTCCTGGCTCTCAGTGATTCTGCCTCCTCAACAGCTTTTGCACATCTTGCTTCTCCCTCTCTCCTGGGACTGCTTTTTCCCTTAGATTCTTGGCAGAGTTTTGTTAGGAAGCTGAGAAAAATAACCCACTCTAGAAAGACACCCACTTCTCAGGACCCTGAACAGCGACCCTCAGTCCCTCCTCCCCCTCCTAATCATTTTAGCTTTTCAGACCTGCTCACAATCCTTTGACACCTCCTCCAGTCAGAGGTCAAGTCTAACCCCGGCCCCTCCCCTCTCCTCTCCCGTCCTCCCCCTTCCCCTCCCTCTAAAGGAAGGTGCTGGCAGCAATGAAGGTGGGTACGCAGGCGGGAAGAGAGAGGAGCAAGAAGCACCTGTATTTGTATTTGTATCTGTATATTTTAGTTTGTTGATCACCCTGGTCCTGAGATGCAAACCCATCTCCTTGGGGTGCATGTGGACTGCACTTGGCAGGAGGCCCCAGACCACTCAGTACCCCACCACGGTGCACCTAATTTCCCTTCTCTTGCATCTGCATGGCTTTCCCAACTTACACTTCTCTTTGAGTCCGGTGACTGGTATCTACTTGGGTTGGATACTGAGTGAGGCTAAACCAGGATAATCTCCCTTTGGAGCCACCCACATCAACGGATTGGACCTTCGCTGCATCTGCAAGATCAGTTTGCTTTTTCCATGTTCTGCTGACTAGAAGCAAGTCACAGGAACCCCTCATCCTAGCAAGAATGAAACTGTCCCCCGATTTCCACGCACTAAGCTGTTACTGTTGAATATCAGCAAGGTCAGACATTAGTGTCCAACAGGGTCACTTTTGGATCATGATGGATTAAGATTAAGTCAAGAGCATCCCGCAATCATGTCTGAATGCAGACAAAGCATTGTGTGAAACAATACCAGCTCTCCCTTCTTCCAGTTAATGTGAGCATCCTCTTCTTCTTTCCCAGTTACAGTTTTAACCTCCTTCTAGTCTGCCCTCCCTCGAGGTAAGAGTTATTCAGGTATCTGGGGGAGTCAGTTCAGATGCCGTAACCCAGTCCCATCGGCTGCACAATAAAAATGACTTGCTCACAGCTCTGGAGGTTGGAGGTCTGAGTCAGGGGGCAGCATGGCTAGGTTCTGTGAGAAGTCTCTTCCTGGCTTAAAGACAGATGCTTCCTCACCTCCTCATGTCCTCACGTGACAGAGAGAGAAGGGAAGCCATCTGGCATCTTTTATAAGAGCGCTAACCCCATCACAGGATAATACCCCCAAGATTTCACGTGACCCTAACTACCTCCTAAAGACCCATCTGCACCTGTCATCACAGCAGGGGTAGGATTTGAACATAAGTATTTGGAGCAGTGGGGACACAATTCAGTCCACACTAGCACTAACCATAGAATTACCCCTGCCTGCTTCCTGACAATGGACAAGAGCAGCACCCCACTTTCGTACACCCACCCCCCAAATACCTAACAAACCTAAATCCTGTTAGTCCTTCCTAACATCCTCTTTCTTAGACTTCCCCATGGCACAAGTTCTCTCTCAATGCAACAGTAAACAAAGCTGGTTTGACTGCAGGTGCGTTCCTGACAGTCTTTGGCTGGAGGGCATTGACATTGTCTTAGGGATTGTTGGCTTACAAGAAACAGTGACCCAGCTGAGGAAGTCAAATAAGTAATAGAAAGGTCTTTCATGGGTCCCATCATGGAAATTAACTGTATCTCAATCTCTCTTTCTCCAAGGACTCAAATCTCATTTTGCTTGTCCCAACACAGCTGCTTATTCCCCTCTCTTAGAGCAACTTCTTCTGGAAGGCTTTCAGTCTGTAACCCTACAAACGATGACATCAATGTGTCTGACTTTCCCGGGCACTGTGACTTACTCAAGCCAAATGAATGGGTCCATAGTCTAAAGGGGAGAATTTGATTGATCTAACCCATGAATTTGTCCCTGTCTCTTCATCCTGGCAGGAGACCACCCTGGACGAAGCTGCTGGAACTAAGGTTGTGAGGTAGTAGAGTAAAAATGATACAATTGTCTAAAATATCCCTTGAGCAGGGTCTGTGGTTGGGAAATCATTGTAAGTTGTCCCTTTGACCAGAATTCTCCCAATCTCTTCAACTGCTCATCCAATGTCTAGGTAACTGCCTTCGGACTTGGTGCTGATCTGGAAGTTGTGAGTAAGGGAATATGGTCACATGAAGTAAATCACAGAAATATACGCAAAAGGAGTCAACCAGCCCCTTCTTGGAGGCAGATACTGAGCTTCTAAGTGTGTCCTCTCTGGTGTCCTCGGCCAATTATCTACTGGACTTTTCTAAGACCGAATCCTTCAGGGATCCTAAAACTGTTGGAAGTGACAGGAAAGGCCTGCGTGTGGTGATCTCCTTCAGCCTGAAGGTTGGACCCCAGCACAACTCAGATTGCTGAAGGCTTAAGTGAATGTTTGAATGAGTGGCTAAAAACAAACAGAGGAATGAATGGTTTCAGAAGACTGAGATACCCTAAATAATACACAGGCAGGACTGGTGAAAAGGGTGGACCCTGGGAGAGAAGTCATCGTAGAGACAAGAAATGGTAGAAACACTTTGTACATTTGAGTGCAGGGGAGAGAGAGCTGTGAAGAATATAAACAAGTTAGAGAATCCATTGTTGATGATGCGCTGGGACAAAGCAGACCTTCCCTGTTCACTCAAGACTCCAAGTCCAAGGAGTGAGCGAGCACTCCATGCATAAGGTCAGGTGCCTGCCCTCCGGTGATGGGAGAGCTGGGCAGGGCTAAAGCCTTAGTTAATAAGACATATTGTATGGTCTCCAATTTTTCACTCTCCTGTAATAGGATTAGGTAGCCACATCCTTTGCCATGTAAATTTTGCAACACAGCCCATTGTGGGCAAAATAAATATCCCAGCCCCACTAATGTCGGATTTGACTGTGTGTCTTGCTTTAACCAAGGGCAGAGCAGAGGCCTGGGTGTGGGAGCCGCTGATGTTCTGTAATCTGTAGGAGAAGCACAGGCCTCAGGTAGAGCTGCTTCCCCATCAGTTTGGACCCCACATTAAAGGAGTCCAGGGTTACAGTTGGATTCGGGTCTTCATGAACAGATATTCCCATTTCCAGGTCATATGCAGGATCAAATCAGCTGAGGTATAAGATTATGCCTATTACATTGCCCGACTCATAAAAGTCATTCATTCGTTTGATGCAGGGACTCTGGGGTCTGGTGGCAAATAGTTCAAGAAAGAATTCTTGAGCATCAGAGTGCAGTTTTAAGCTTATTCGAGAAAATGGAGGAGACAGAAAGCAATACAGGAGACAGTCTTCAGGGCAGGGAGGGCTGCACCTAGGTTTGGCGGAGCAGGTAAATAGAGAACCTACTCTGGCACTTGAGAGGAGGAAAGGGTTCCTTAAGTCATGAAAAGACCCCACAGGTTGTGGTGGGCAGTTTCAGGTGAGATAAGAAGAGGACATCCTGAAACTCTCTTAAATGTCTGGAACGGATTGATTCTGGCTCTAGTGTGCTCCCTCCAGGGGTCAAAAAAAAAGGGGAGAATTTACTGCATCTTTGTTTAAATTCGGAACCGAATTTGATTGATCTTGTCATTTCCCTGTAGTCTGCTCCCCTGCAGGTTTCCCAGCCTGTGAAACTCCTGGGAAGACTGAGGACAGGCAGCGCCCCGCCCTTTCTCTCCCTCCATCACATTCATTCCTTCATCATCTTCCTGTGTTTCTTGGTCTCTTCTCACCTCTTCTTACTCTTCCTTTGCTTCACCTTTTTTCTCCTCTCTGTCCTCTCCTTCTTCCACTTTTCCTTGCATTTGTCCCTGTGTCTGTGTTGCCTTCAACTCTCTGATACCAGGAAGATGTCCTGCATTCAGTTCCCTTCTGACACTGACTTCCCCGAGTGAGATTCAGACTCCACCTCCCCTGGTTCCAGGTCTGTTTCTAACCCCACCCCCACTTCAAAGAGCCATAGAACTTACTTTGAGTCAAACAGCCTTCGTCTGGATTTCGTGCTGCGATGTTGAGTCTCAGTGAAAATTCAACTGCCTGTCTCAGTCACTAGGTGACAAAGGAAAAACAAGAGGCCATCTACGGAAGGTGACAGCAGATCTCACACTGCCACCTTCTGTCTGAAGACGTTTGCCCACCACTCAGAGACAGACCTGAGGACTTGGGAACCAACCCAAAAGTGTCACCACAAATGACCTGACCCTTTAAAACTCCTCTGTGCCCGGACCCAGCTGGAGCATATCTTAGTGCTGCCCCTTGGTTGTGGGTCGGCGTCATCAGATTATTCTAGTATAAACACCTTTTTTGAGTACATTGCAGCCTGATTCTCTCTCAGTCAAATGTCACCCACAAGTTTCAGGTGTCCCCAAGATACCCACTTCTGCTAAGCTGGTGACAAAGTCAGGGCTTCCTACAACTCACTCAGACTTGATAATTCGCTAGGCTGCTACAGAACTCGGGAAAACACTGTACTTACGATTAGAGTTTCATTTTGCAGGATACAACCTGAGTGAGATGAGGAAGACACACAATGGGAAAGGTCTGGGGTGGGGGACATGTTGAGCTTCTGTGTCCTGTCCTGGAGGAGTCTGCACATTACTATGATCACCAACCAGGTGAGGCCAAAGCAGAGTTTTATCAGGGTTTCATTTTGAAAGCATGATCAATTGAGTCATGGGCCGCCATCGCCTTCCCCTCCAAAGTCAGGCCAAGCCCAAGTTCCAATCCAACCCTCTAGTCATACAGTGGGTCTCTCTGTTGACTGCCAGCACCCTATCTGGGAGCCAACTGTGAGTCACTTCATCCCTATAACACTACCTCAGGAGCCAGGGACAAAGACCAGATGTGTTTTTAATCCTATCTCCGGTCCTTTTCCACTGTTTAATATGTGTCCATTCACTTCCTAAAAGGAGGCTGAGTATGTAGTTGAACAAGAATCCAACAGAAGTCAGTCCCCAACCCCACGGAGGGTGGGCAGGGTCTCCTCAATTCAAGAGACGGGCATAATGGCTAAATCCTCATCAAATGTCTCTTCCTTGCGTACAGAGTGGCTGGAGGGAAATCTGTTTAACTTCTCACAGTAGTGAAGTCAGGAAGGACAGAACTGTGAGGAAAGTGTGTCTGGCAGTTGAGAAAGGAAGCTGTGGGGAGAAAGTCACTTCAAGGAACAAAGGAGTCCCTCTGGGGAATAAACAGCCTCCTTCCAAGTTTTCCTGCCTTAGCTATCTCACTTTGAGGATTAGTTATTCTTGAAACTGGGATTTCTGGGCAAGGTCAAGCACTTCAACAAGCGGGAGAGGTGACCTAGTGGCTGAGGCCACCTCCGCAGTCCACAAACATCCCTGACACCCAGGTTCGAGACCTGGGTCCAGGGGGAGCAACCAAGATGAACAACTAAAGAAAATAAATAAATCCTTCTTCCTCCTCTCTCTTCCTGCCTGCTACAAGCCTTCATTCCTGCCTGCACCTTTCATTTAAAAACAAAAACAATAGCAATGAGAGGCGGGAAGGGAGGGGGCGGTTCAGGATTTCTGGAGCTCGCAAGAAATAGCTTAAGTACCAGGCATGTCTTCTGGTGGGCGAGTGCTCATGCATGAGTCAGTCAATCACCCGTGAGATCCTCTCTGCAGTTCCCAGGAGTCCTCCCTGACAAGGTGCATCATTCTAAGAACCCTTCAGAAAGGCAGGTGAGTCTGGGAATGTGGGCAATAAAGGGTGGAGGTTGGAATCAAAGGCTTGAACACAGATTTCTACTATTTAGTGAGACTGTTGGGAGGGAAGTTCTTTTCAGCACTTATTTAACTTCCAAAATCAACATGGGACTAGACAGGGAGGATGGGGAGCTGCTGACAGGATGGAGCCATAAATTCCTTTTGGCCAAGAGGCTTTTCAAACTAAACTGAGAAATCTCTCTTCCCATCTCACCTGGAAGCACCTGCTATGGCCTAGTCTTTGGTGTTAAAAGCGCTCCCTTATCAATAGCCCTTCCAAAGGCTAAAGGAGGGATATGAATCTCTTAGCAATGGGCAGACCTCCCTGGGCAGGAGAACTCTGTCTCCTGCTTTGGTTTCTGCCTCCTCCATTTTCTCTAATAAACGTGTACAGCTGCACTCTAACGCTCAAGAATTCGTTCTTGAACCGTTCGCCGCTGGATCCCAGAGCTCCTGCATCAAATGTCGTGGGACTGAAGGCCTATACGAATCATTCTGTGATTTTCAATTCCAGCTCATTGTTGTGAAAATGCACTACGATGGAGCAGGGAAAGCACGAGGCTCTGGAATTGGTTCCGAGTTCTGCCCATGTGTAATCTCCTCTGAGATAATTGTCTCTCTCTGTATCCACCACCCTTTCTGGTGCTCAGTCTCCTGAAGTCTGAGATGTGAGGTCACACTGGATAACACCCTCCAGAATCAAGACTGGCGGATGACACTCACCTCCCAAAGTTCCGAACGGGATGCTGCCTCACTGAGTCACACCCAACAGGCCCTTTCCTGAGCACTAGAGGCCAAAGCTTAGCTCAGTCACCCTCTGGAAAGAGTCTTGTAATCTTCAACTTAATGTTGTCCCCAAGGCCACAAGGAGCCTGGACCACCAGAATGCCAGAGACCACTTCACAGATCTGGAGAACTGCCTGGAAAATACCCTCACTTCTGCTTTTCTACTTCCTTGTAACTTCTATTCTCTTGCTGATTACAGACCCTGGAAAGGAGGTCTACGCAGAACCCCCTCCCCCCAGAGTAAAACTCCAACAAGCCTCCTGTCCACAGTCCCTTTGCCTGCCCAGGAGGCTCTGTCTCCTGCTTTTGCTTCCTTTCTCCTCCATTTCTCTAATAAACTTATAAAACCACACTCTAACTCTCAAGGATTCTTTCTTGAACCGTTTGCTGAAGTACCCCAGAGTCCCCGCCATGAGGATGACTTCAAAGGTGATTTGTAGGCTGGAAAGCACTTTTGTGGCAGGACAACTGCTTGGGAAAGCATTTGCAGCATTTTACTAATTTGCTCTGCATTAGCTCCCCCTCTTCTTCTTAGTCACTTCTTCTTTTATTGTTCATTTTACTGAAGGAACATTGTGTTACAACATTGCATACATTTAAGTTGTGTATCATTGTGAATCTACATATAATATATTCGTGGTAGAAGACCCTTTCCCTGACCCCAATGCAAAAGTTAGTCTGCCAGGAATTTTCCATGGCACTCCAGAGACTGCAGCTATGTCCTGTCATTGTGACTGAGGACACACAGGCATCGCCTCCCTGCTCTGCAGCTGAGCATAACTGACAAGAGTTGCCAGTAGAAACCACACATAGCCAAGGAGATAAATCTTTATCTCAGAGTATAAAAGGAGCTCCCCCTAGACAGCCTGTTGCTCAGCTTTGGGTAACAATACCCCTGGGCCAGCACCAGTGCTTGCAATAAAGTGCTGTTTTCTCTACCTTTCAAGAGTGCCCTGTTGTCAGTCTTCTCGCTGTCTGGAGGCTTTGCCATAACATATTAAGATCACCGCCAACAAACAGTCCAGGTCTGCCTTCACCCCACAACTGGTCCCCTCTACCCAATTTTCCCACCCCTCCCCTTTCATTCTTATAACCATGTAGTCACTTCCTACCATTGCCAGTTTTGCTCTGTGTTCATAGCACTTATCGCTCTCTGCCATTTTCTTATTTATTTATTCCCCTCATATAATTTAATGTCATTTCCAATAGGCCAGGATGTTTCCCCAGTTTACTGCTAAATCCCAGTCTCAGCACCGACCCACCCTCTGGAAGGCATTCAGTGAACATTTATCACATGAACTATGAAGGGCTTTGTAAACTTCCTTCAAGTGCTTTGGAAATTTTAAGTCATCCCAAGGATCCAAGTTCAAGATCTGGAAATGGGAGGGAACAGCCAAGATGAACAATTAAATAAAATACAATACTTCCTCCTCCTCTCTCTTCCTGCCTGCCTGCCTCTTCTCACCTTCATTCCTGCCTGTACCTTTCCTTTAAAAAAAAAATGTGTTATGAAGTATGAAATGAACCACAGTGTTTATAAATACCTTATGTGATATACCATCTAGAATCTTTGTAAATATTAAAACTCTTTGTAAATCTCAAAGTACTTTTTAAAAAATCACAAAGTGTTTTATGAACAACAGAGTTCTACCTACCAGAGAGTACTCAGTAAACAGCAAAGAATTCTGCTCCTGGCAAATAGTTTTTGTAAATACAAAGTGATCTGTCTGCATTGAATTTTTTTGTAATTATGAAGTACTCTTAAATGGCAAAAACGTTATAAATTTAGAAAAATAAATTGCTATATGCTTTATAATAATCAAATTTATTTATGAGCAGTCGTATCCTTTACATAATGGAAAATGTGAGCACATTAAATGACCAAGTAAACTGTTAATAGCAGCCTATTTGTCAATGGTAACCTGCTGTGTTAAATATATGATTTGCTCATTATAAGACAATACTAAATGATACAGCTTTTGAAGGTCACAACTGACGTGGGGACAGCATAGCTTGGAATGTACTGGGCAGTATTCAGATATATGAATAGCAAACTAACTAGCAAAACATAAAAGAGACCCAGGGGTGGGGGGGAATCTCAGTTTAACAACCTGCATCTAGGACACACCCCTGCATGCTCCATTCATTTTCCTCCATGTAACCTGGACACGCCCAAAGCCCCTAACCCTCCTATATATACACAGAATCCATCTTGCCTGTGTGAGAGAGGCGGGCACCTTAGGTCTCATACACACACACGCATGTATTCTCTTGATGTAATTTTTCCAGCCTCTTAGGGAACCTCGACTAGTTATTTCTGCTTTTAATAAACTTTTTTTAATGAGGTGCTTAACATTTAAAAATTCTTGACACCACCATAGTATATCACACCTGGGCAATCCACATACATCTCAAGGACCCAGGCTCCTGTCTTGGATGAGGGGAAACAAACAAGATGAATCACTAAAACAAAAATACAATGAACATGCTTCTGGCTCCTCCCTCTTCTTACCTGCACTGTTCCTCCTAAAGAGGGTTGGGGGGCACGTGGTGAGAAAGGCAGATGATCTCATTCAGGTCAGGACTGGAGACACTGTGGAGAAGCCACAAGGTTGCTAGTAGCTCTGGGGAACTAAAGAACAAACTGTCAGAAATGTAAACAAGGTGTTGGCTTGTGATTGTGTAACAAATAAAAGTGGCTGAGAAGATTACACATCCTGGGGGGCTGCTGCAGTGCCGTTGCGCAAGGAGGGAGTCTTTGTGTAAAGCTCCACGCAGAGGTCTGCAGGAGGAGAGAAGGGCTGAGGAAGAAAGAAGAGAACTGCAGACAGAGGGACAGGAGGTGCTGGAGGATGGTCCGTGGGCCATTTTGCGCAAACTCTGGGAAGGTCTCTGAACTGCAAGGCCTGAGGGGTACAGCAGTGAATGGTTTATTAAAGCAACTCCTTCAGTGCTGATTTCTGGCCCACCTGGTAAAGTCGTGGTTCGCTGTGGGTCCCTGTCCTCCAAGCTTGATGGCTCAGGCCCCTGGCCCATTCATCAGCGCAAAGATAAACCATTAGTTTGTCTCATTTAGTCTAAAATTATTGTCATGTAGATACTCCATAAAAATGAAATTAATTTTTTTTTTCTCTTATACGCTGTCTGATGCTAATTTGATTGTTCTGCAGACTGAACCGAGAAGGGTTGGGGAATTTCCCTCAGCCTCTAAGCACTAAGTCCCTCATCCTCTGAAGCCCCAAAACAGTGCTGGGGTTGGGGTGTGACAGGCACTGTGCTCCTCGGGGTTGAGGCAGAGATGACGGAGGAGGAAGGGGAAGAGTTATTGTGTTTTTCTGGGAGCTCTATTCCCACATCAACTTCTCAGATATGGACCCGCTTCCCCTCCCACCCTTCGGGAAACAGCCTGGTGGCCGACACACCTTGTCAGGACCCCTCAGCCTCTGCCACAGTGGGAAAGCCAAGAGGGAAGAGGTTACTGAGTCTCTGCATCTCGTGGATGACAGCATCTGTGTAAGGCATTTTTGCCCGATCTTCAAGGGCCAGGAGCCGAAGTGGATCAATCACTCTGTTAATCTCTGCCTGGACCTTCTCTAGGAACAGGGGCAGCATATCAATGAACACCCATAACATCGAGCCCAACCAAGTCACCCAGAAGACCTGCAGGCTGGGAAGACTGTCTTTTGAACTATTTACTAAGATGTTGGGTGATGATTCTTTCTCAAAGAAGCCCTACAAAAAGAAAAGTAATGGCTTCTTTGTACAGAAGTCATGTGTGATATGTGCCTTCTCATTATGGGAGGGGACCACTTGGGTAAGGAGGGGTAAGTGCAAATCCATTCAAAATTAAGGCTACGTGTTAGGTGGTTGGTTTGCTCCTTAACAAAAACTGAGTTGTGACTTGAACCAGGACCTGTCCTTTTGCCCACTGACTTGCTAGGTGATCTCGGATAAATAAATCCCTGTCCCACTATGGACTTTAAACTCACTACCTCCAAAATAAGAGACTTTGATTCGATGACAGCTTCTCCAAGTCTGATCTGTGGACAAGAATCGATCCAGGGGTGTGGGTCAGTTAGATCAAGGGGGTTTACTACATGATAAAGGATGGAAACTAGACTTTGGACGGGGAGCATAACCAAATATGTTGATTTATAATCCCATACACAGGAAGACTATATAGGTTATACGCCAACATTACTTCAAATTTTTTTTTAATTAAAGGGTTAATCTAGGGGGTTCTAATTAGTGGTAAATCGTAAAATACTCCAAACAGTCAAGTCCTTGTTCAACCTGAAAGGAGCTGCCAAAAGCTACTTGCTTTTGTAGATTGCAAAATGTTTTGCAAATGATGCTTTGTAACTGGACCATACTTTGTAAATCATAAATCACCTTACAGGTAGCCAAGTGTTTTTCAAATTACAGAATACTTCACGCGTACAGTAGGACCTTCTAAACCACTGTGTGCTTCAGTGAATGAAAAATAATCTGCAAAGCAATATTGTCAACTTCAAAGCGGTTTATTGGCAGCAAAGTCTTGTTAGAAGTCACAAATTCCTACCGGGTGGCTTTTGCATTTTTCTGGCTGATTGGGAGGGAAGAGGTCTTCACTCCTGGTCCACACATCTTCCAGTAGAGTTGCAGAAACCCTCACCTTCCCTGGCCCTCACCTACCATCAGCCAGCTCACCCTAAGACGTCAGGGTGCTTATGAAGAAGGAGCAGCGCAGAGCAAAGCGTGGTGCCTGATGAGGCACTGCCGGTGAAGAACAGTGAGGACGGTGTGGATGAGGTTCCTGAACTCACTCTGAGGATCCCCACGCTCCTAGGGATTGCCAGGGACAATCTTCAACATCTCCTCTCGAAAAGATTGCAAGTATCTGGGTCCTCTTTTCTTCCTGCCCACCCCCATGTTGCTCTGCAAATTATCTCAACAAATCCAAAGGGTGAACTCTGGAGCCAAATTGCTGGAGGTTAAACTCAGGTCCCACCGTTATTGTTGGTGTGTATTTGGACATGGAACTTTATTTCCCTGGGTGTAAGTTCACCATCTGAGATCATTTTTTGCTATTGTGTATAGGCTGTGCTCAATAAATGTTAGGGATTCACATCTTTTGGTTGCTGTTATCTTCTTGGACTTGAGGGCCCTTGTTTTCCCTAATGGATTTACAGCTGCTGCTTAACAACTGATCCAGCACGGTGTCAGACCACTGAGAACAGACATCAACCTCTCTCCACCAATCAGAATCGATATCATCTCCACCAGTCAGAACAGACTTGACCTCAGACTAGACATGGTCTTCTGACCAATCATCATGAAAGGAGGGAGTCAGGTCTGAAAGGTCCCTTGTTGGACCAGGTGTTGACTCTCTGGTTGCTGTCACCTTACGGGTCCTCCAGAATGGGGTTTCAGGAGATTGAGTAAAGGATGTGGGTGGAGTCTGTGCTTTTCTTACCCACTGTAAGGTAGTATTTCAATATTTAAACACTCATACCCAGACATACTAACTCAATTCCTAATGTCTCTATAATTCTCTTGCCCAGTCACCCCCAAATCCAGCCCCCTTGCCTTGTCCTGCGGAGCAGAAAGGCATCAATGAAGTTCCTCGGGTCGCTGGGATCCAGTGTTTGCCTGTGTCTCTCAATGGTCTCAGAAATTAAATCTTTCACTTCTTGGATTTTGCTGTATAAGCGAGTGTGAGGACCAGGAAAGTATTTCAAGATGCCAGAGAAGAATTCAGACACCTACAAGGAAGCAGGGAAGACCCCAGAAGTGTTGTACTCTCTGGGCTGGTGCTGAGGGTCCAGGGCTGTTTCTGCAGGTGTTCAGGTTGTGCACTGCACAAGACAGCCTCATATGAAGGGGCCATTGACCATTTGACTCGAGAATGTGCCTCCCAGGTGAGCAGCCAGCACCCACACACCCAGTGGTGCATGAACAGCTGAGCCCTGCCTGGGTCTCTCATATTTGCCAAGTTTCTTCTTTCACAGTCCAGCCTTTTCAGAGGCCTGACTCCTACCTCCAATCTGACTCATCACCTCACCTGGAAGAGTGTGGGAGTAGAGTGCACAAACAGAAAACTAACCTCTTAACCTTCTTGCTTAGGTATTCGGGACAGAAAGATACCTTCCCAGCGTCTACTCGCCCACTTCCTGATAACACGGGGAAACTTTGGCCTCACCTGGCTGTAGAAACTGCTCATAATAGTGATGATTTCATTCATTAAACTTAGCAAACGTAAGAGTTTGGGATCCTGGTAATTAAAGCGCTCTTCAAAGACAATGGCGCAGATGACATTGGTTGAGATGGAGTAAGCTTTATCTTTTTCTTCTAGTCTTTTCCTTGATGTCCCTTCTGGTGAACCTGTCAGTGTCTTCAGTCCTCTGTTTGCTCTCTCCTGCTTTGTCTCTGTTTCCACGCCTCTGTTGTGTTTCTGTTTCTTTTTCTCTCTCTGTCTTCCTCTCTCCTTCCCAGTCTCTGTTCTCTCTCATTCTTTTTCCTGTTTGTTTTTTCTCTCCCCCTGAAGCTCTGGCCACATCTCTGTGTCTCTGTGTCTCTTTCCTTCACTCATGGTCTCGCACTCCTTCTCTGTCCCCATCTCAGGGACCCTCTGTCTGCCCCTCGGCATCCACCCCCCTCACCCCAACCCAGAGACTCACCCCGAGTTTTCCGCGGTTCCTCCATCAGACACAGCCTCCTGGATTCACTTCTCAGTGCTCCGAGTTCCTACCCCGAAGTCCCTCACGGTGGCCACAGAGAATCGACAAAGGACCTTCCAAGACTTTCCATTGGCAAAGGCCAAACCTGAGTCATGGCCCATGGACAGGAGACTGGGCAGATAGGCTGTTCCTTTATCCTTTCCTAAATCCCCACCGTCATGCCCCACTCACCAGTTCCCTGGAAGATGGGGTCAGTGATGGCGATGTGCCCTCGGCCAGAGGAAGCCTCAGCGTGACCCACCAGGGCCTCCCTCACTGCCTTGTACCCACACAGGGTGACAACAGGTCAAGGCCCCCGGTAGACAGTGAAGACGTCCCTACTTTTCCCACGGCTGTGGGGACAGGGTTCTGATGTCACCCCCAACTCAAGAGAAGGGTCTCCACATTCACACCTGGATCACAACCTCCCGGGGAGCCTAAACCCTGAGGGCTGCAGCTCCATCAGGGAAGATGGAAACTTGGATCTGTGGCTCTTCCCACCTCCCCTGCATGTCCTGGCCCCAGGAGTCCTCCTCTCAGCTTTTCCAAGGTCCCTCCCAACTTTGGTTTTTAAAAATTGCAGCTAGAATTCTGAATCATAAAGAAATAGAATGTCTGAATAGATTTATTACCAATAAGGAAGTTGGAACAGTGATCTAAAATCACCCAACAGACAAAAGTCCAGGGCCAGATGGTTTCACTGGTGAATTCTTCTAAGCATTCAGAGATGTAGTATCTATCCTTCTCAAAGTCTTCCAAAAAAAAAATAAGAAGAAAATATTCTAGACACGTTCTATGAGGCTAGTATTACCCTTGTACTACAACCAGACAAGTATTACACACACACACACACACACACACAATAGAGCCCAATGTCCCTGATGAACAGAAATCCTCGATGATGTATCAGCAAAGAAAACTCAGCAATACTTTTCAAGAACCATAAACCATGATCCAGCGGGGTTCCTTACAGTGATTCAAGGTTGGGTAACATAGTAAATCAATCTATGTGACACAGACATTAACAAAATGAAGACTAAAATGATTTTAATCTTATTAATCAATACAGAAAAGGCATTTGACAAAAACTCTCAGTAAGTTGGGTATGGAGGGGACAAGCACCAACACTTTAATAAGGACCACAAATAACAAGTCCACAGCTAGGATCATACTCCAAGGAGAAACACTGAAAGCGTTCCCTCTAAAATCAAGACAAAGAGACCCATTATCCCCACTTTTATTCAATTAGTTGTGGAAATCTGTGCCAGAGCAGTGAGACAAGAAAACTAAATAAAAGTCAACCCAATCAGAAAAGAAGAAGTAAAATTGTCACTATTTGCAGATTACATCATTTTCTTAAATAGTCTTTTAAAAAACTGTCAGAACTAACAAGAGAATTTAGAAACTTAGAGGACAAAATCAATATGTAAAATTAATCGTATACTGGGATAACATCAAAAAGAACAGCATTCCCATCATAGGGGTCCCAGAGGAAGAGAGAGAAAAGGGGTCAGACACCGTATTTGAAGAAATGATAGATGAGAACTTCCCCAATTTGAAGAATGAAGCAAGTCTCCAGATTCAGGAAGCTCAAGGAGTTCCTAATAAAAGAAACTTAAACAGAAATACACCTAGATATATGGTCATCAAAATGTCAAAAATACAAGATAAAGAAAGACTTTTCAAAGTAGACAGAGAAAAATGTGTCACATACAGAGGAGCCCCCAGAAGATTGTCAGCGAACTTCTCAAATGAAACTCTCTAGGCCAGAAAGGAATGGCAGAATATATTCAAAGTACTAAAAGAAAAAGAGTTTCAACCTAAAATACTATATCTGGCAAGATTATCATTCAGAACTGAAGGAATGATTAAAAAAAATCTTTTCTGACAAGCAAAAGTTAAAGTTTATCACCACAAAACCAGCTTTGCAAAAAATATTTAAGGATGCTCTATAAAGTGTAAAGAAACCACACAGAAAAAGAGTAAGGCAGCAAATATTAAAAGTGAAGAGGAAGAGAAGAGAACAAAAATGTGGATCATTAGAATGAGTAGAAGACTAATATGCTTTCAAATGCAAACCAACCAGTCTAGAGCACATTCTCTCAAACCTGGCTCTACCACTCAGGACCAATATTTCTCTGCCTTTAACACCCCTAAACTGGTGCCTGACAATCCAAGACTGCCCCTCTATCTCAGAACCTGCTGAAATTTCTCAAACTAGCCAATCCTAAACCCATGTGCTCTACCTCTTTCCTTCCTACAAAATCCAGTCAGTTCATAGCAAAGAAACTTGCTGGTGTTAAAAAACTGATTTGCAGAAGAACTGAAGAGGAAAGTTGAATTCTGCCTGGAGTTCCAAGAGAACGAGAAGAAATAATGATTTAGAAATGGTCCACATGTAGATATTGATTAATGATAATGGAAAGTCCCTTCAATTCAACAGTGTTTATAGAGAATCTACAATGAATCTAGCATTCTATTAAGGGCCAAAATAATTCAAAAGATAATATGACAGGGTCCATGTCTCAAGAAATATACAATATTATGGAAGGGATACAAATTACACTACATTTCTTTTCCTTTCCCCTCACCTCTGATCTCAAACCCAGGTCTTTGGGCTTCACATGACCTGCACCTTAGCCACTGAGTCAAGGGGTGCTCCTATACACGATAAAGGGCCAAAGGCGTCACCTAGACAAAAAAATGCCATAAAAGATGAGAAAAGGGAACCAATGGATAGTTGGGCAGTCACAAAGAACTCCAGAGAATTAGGATCTCACTCTTAAGTGTTTTGTGTACTGACGAGTCCATCTTGTTTACCTACCCTTATTTTCTCTTACCTGGAATTTCTCCTTTTAAAAATGTTGCTCCACTTATTTTTATGTTCGTTTAAATACTTTTTGATAAAGATAATAAGGAAAAAGAGAAGGGGGGGAGAAAGGAATAGGAGAAGGAAAGGAAAATTTCTTCATTAACCCTTGTGCCTTTTTATGCTCTGAGCCACGTAGTTAATAATAATTACACAGACTACATCATTATATGTTATTTATAGTGTTATATATCATACATAATGTTTATTAATGCTATATTATATATATCATATACCATATACTACTATGTGATTATTATTACAAAACATTGCAGTAATTCAAAGTGAATAAGAACTCAAACTTAAGGGCTAGACTTTACAGTTCAGCTCTTAGCTCTGCCACTTGTCAGTGTGTGACCTCGGACAAATTAGTTATGTAATAAAAAAGTTTGAAACAAACAAACAAAAAAAACAATGATGAAAACTATATTCATTTAAGGCACAGCATGGTGATTCAACACTTCATACATTAGGACTGATTGTGACAGTCACCTCTGCCACCATTGTCATCACCCAGGGCAGCTTTCAATTTTGCAAGACATTGCTATTGGTGAGTCACGGTGCTGCACAGTGTATCATGATGACTTTGCTTGACAAGTGGCAACTGGTAGGTCTTGATCCTGCACCCACTTTGTTTGCTCTCAGTCCCCCTCCTCTCTCACAATCAGGATCCTGCTGTCTACCTATGAGTATGGGTTTGGTTTGTTCTTTTTTGTTTTTAAAGAAGCATTTTATTTTTATTTCATTGTATATCTTGATTATTCTCCCTGACTGGAGGCATGAACCCAGGTCCTTGGGGTGTATGTGGCTTGGGCTTCAGCTGGAGGCAGTTGATGAAATCAGGGTGCACCCATTTGTTTTGGTTTTTAAGGTCTACATATGAGTGAAATCATATGGTATTTGTCTTTCTCTGACTTATTTCACTCAGCATAATCAACTCAAAGTCCATCCATATTGTTGCAAATGGAAAGATTGCATTCTCTTCCATAGTACAGTAGGGTCCCACTGTGTTCACACATGTGTATTGATTTCTATCTAAATCTACATCTATATCGTCTGTGTATCGCACATCTTCATCCGTTCAAATATATCCCAAGTTTATCCATTCATTCATCAATGGGCACTTCGTCTGTCTCCATATCTTGGGTATTATAAATAATGCTGCAGTGAACATAGGGGTGTGCCTGTGTCTCTTTCAAATACATATTTCTGTTTCCTTTGGGTAATTACCCAGTATGGAATTGTTGGATTTTTTAAGTTTTCTTTTTCATTTTTTGAGAATCCTCAGTAGTGATTTCTTTAGTGGCTACACCAATTTGACTTTCTACCATCAGTTCTTTCTTTCTTTTTTCCTCTCTCTCTCTCTTTCTTTCTTTCTTCCTTCCTTCCTCTCTCTCTTTTTCTCTCTCTCTCTCTTTTCTTTCCACCCTCTGTCTTTTTTTCTTTTTTTTCATGTTAGACATTCTGACAGGTGTGAGGTGATATCTCATTGTGGTTTTGATTTTAATTTACCTGATGACAAGTGATGTTAATAATGTTTTCATGTGCCTATTGGCTAGTTATACGTCTTCTTCAGAGAAATGTGTATTCAGATCCTCTGTCCATTAAAAAAAGCAGATTGTTTCCTGTTATTGTATGAGTTATTTATATATTTTGGATATTAGCCCTTTATTTTCATATATGATTTCATATCCTCAAATGCTGTATTCGATTTTTTGAATATTTTTATCTCTTTGCTGGTTTGCTTGACTGAGTTCCTCTGTCCTATCTTCCAGACAACTGATTCTGTTGGACGCTTCATCCAGCCTATTGTTGAGTTCCCCTGTTGAGTTTTTTAACTCAACATCGTGTCTCTTACCTCTTTGATGTCTTGTTAATTCTTCTCTTTGCTTACTGACATTCTCATTTACTGCCTCTACTGATTTCTGAATTCCCATGAATATGTTAATCACTTTTACCCTAAATTCCTATTCAGGCAATTTACACAGTCTGCTGTATTCAGATTTTCCTCCAGGTTTTTTATTGGATCCATCTCACATATATTTCTCTGTGCCTTTGCTCTATTCAGCATTCTGTTTATATTTCCGAAGGTTCGGTTTCCCTGGCATTGCATAGGTTCGATTTGCCCAGGATTGGCAATCAGGCTGCAGTTTTGGCTCTACCACAAGGTGGCGCTAGCGGGTAGCATTGAGGTCTGGGACTGCCTTCTCGCTGTAATTCAGCGGGTGGGGTACGGAATGGGCGGGATTTCCAGTGGTTGGCTATGCGGTGGTGGGGATTTCCACTCAGTGGACCCCAGGCTCTGGAGTGAAATGGTTGTGGGAGGGGTTTGAGCTCTTTGGCTGATTTTTGGTTAGGGCTGAGCCCAGCACAATTTCACCACGTGGCCTCCAGCTCAGCTCCCTTTCACTGCACTTGTTCTCCTTTCACTCCCTCACAAGTCAGCCCTCTTTGGTTCCACATCTCAGCCCCACTGGGCCCGCCTCTTGCTGCCTCTGCAGCTGGTCCCAAAAACCCTAGCCTCCGCCCCACCGTGCATCCGGAGACTCCTGAGCTCCATCCCAAATCCAAATCTGCAGCTTAAGTCAGAACCGTACCGGGTGCCCTCACTTACTGTTAGTCATCAGCTGATCCGTCTCCAGCTGAAGTTCCAGTCGTTTCTTGGTGTTCGTCCCAGGAAAATAGGCAATTTTTGTTTATTTGTTTTTTTCATTGTCTATGGGAGCGACCCGAAAGTGCATCTTATCAAGTCACCATCTGGAAGTCAATCTTCAGGAGTTAAGACTTCTAAGTGATTGGTCATTAGTTTTATATATAATCCAGGCATCAATTATACTTCAATTCTAAAAAATAACTGCAGAGACATCCTACAACGAGCTCTGGTCTTTGTCCCTTCAACTTCAGCAGAAACAGAGCTCAAAACTTCGTCTATCAGAACTTCTTCCTCCAGTCTATAGTCAATTCATTCCAACTCAAGGGAATTCCAGAAGCTTCTCTAGTAGGCATGTTGGGCCTGATGATGGTTGGAAAAAGACAATCTCCAAGTGGTCATGTGGAGTCCCTCCAAACTGTATCCCCAGTGCAGTGGTGCCAGTGAGTTCTTTCCCACCCACCTCCACCTGCTTTCCATCCCTTCTACACCCCATCTCACCGTCTGGAAGGACTTGAAAAAGGCCTTGTGGTCAATCTGCAAAATATTCCTCAAGAAGGGCAGAGGCCAGGGTCCTGGAGGGAGGCAGCCCTGGGAAGTGGGGTATCCCCAGAGAAGGAGGAAAAGGAGGAGCAGAATGACAGAGAGTGCCATGATGCTCAGGTGTCTCCTTGGTCCTGTCGTCCTCTTAAGAGGTGGGATGCTCCAACGTTTGTTTTATTCTTGAGGTTGGTGTAGGAAGGTTGGGAGGAATCTGCCTTGGCACAACTCCTGATGACTCCACAGATGCCACAGATGTCCAAAATGGCAGGTGATTCCGAGACCAAGAAGTTGAACATCTCAGGGTTGGGTTTGAAAGTGGGGTCCCTATTGTCCACTGACTGGAGGTCTCCTAGTGGGCAACGCCTTTGAACGGAGAGCTCCTGCCTCCAGGTAGATGCTCTCATGGTGGCACCAGTGGGTGGACCACGTGGAGGCGAGGTATTGGGTACAAGGATAAGTCAGTTTTGTCAAGGGGATGCATTGCAGTATGAGGAATAGAGTACATGGCAGAAAATTTGGGGCATCCTGTGGGACAGAATATTTTTCTGGGCATCAGAAGAGAGTGAGATATGGAGGAGACAAGGGCAGGGACTCCTGTTGCATATGTTTGGGTTGGTGGGTTTAGGCTTTCATTCTTTCATTGTCAGAAAATATTTTGTACCCTCTCATGAGCCACATGAGCTCCGGGTGTTGGGGATTCAGTGACAATGGGTTTGCCTCCATGGGACTGGATTTGAAGTGAAAGAGTTCTTGCCTTCTGGGAAGATCACTTCTGACCTGACATTAAATGAGTCAATGTGAATTGACACTGATCAACACCGGAACCCGAGACGCCAGGTTTGGAGACTTACTTGGGTTTCATTGTATTTGAAGGGGACTATCAGGAAGTCTCAGCACCTGTTTGGACTCACACAGCTCAGGGGCTTTGATCTTGGAGGGACAGGAAGTGAGAATGAGGATGAGGGAGGACTGTGGTGCCTACAACTCCGGTCTCCAGGATGGATGAACCTTGGAAATATTATGATAAGTGAAAGAAGCCAGGCACAAAGACCACATAGTGTAAGTATCTGTTTATATGAAATATCCAGTAGATCAACCCACAGACACAGAGAGCAGATCCATGTGTCCCAGGGCAGAGGGAACATAATGACATGGGATCTTCTTGGGTGATAAACATATTTGGAACTAGATGGCGGTAGCTGCTCAACATTGTCATTGAATTAAATATCATTCAATTTTATACTTTAAATGATTGCTTTTATGTTGTGTGATTTCACTTTAATTTTACAGTCTATGCAGGGAAAGGGACTTTGGTGATGAGTGTGAGTTCACAGTTTTGTGACCTCCAACACTGATGCCATGTCCACTCTGTTCACTGGCCTGTAAAATGGGCGTGATCATTGTCCCCACCTCATGGGAACATGGGAGGAGGATGCAGGGAGGATCATGCACACCCATCATGGAGACAAGGACTTGATGAATGGAGGCTGTTCAGAATCTAAGAAAATTGTGCTGTGTTTTGGTTCTTTATAGTCTACATATGAGTAAAATGTCTGATATTTTTCTCTTTTTTTCTGACTTATTTCACTTGGTACTGTCACCTCAAGTTCCATCCTTGTTGCAAAAGGCAAAATATTATCTTTTTTTATAGTTGATTGGAAGACCATTGAGCACATGAGCCACATCTTTTTCTCCAGTTCTCTGTCAACAGGCATTGAGGTAGATTAAATGTCTTAGTAAATTATGCTGCTATGAACAAAGAAGGTGCGAGTATTTTGTCTGACTATTGTTTTTATATTCTTTGGATACATTTCTAGAAGTGAAATTGCTGGGTCAAATATTAGGGGGTTTTTTGGTTGGTTGGTTGGTTGGTTGGTTTTTGAGGAATCTCCATATGGTTTTTCACAGAGGTTGCACTAATTAACACTCCCAGCAATAGTGTAAGAGAGTTCCTTTTTCCTCCACACCTTTGCTAATCATATTTTTTCTGGTCTTTATTGGTGTAAATCATTCTCAGAGGTGAGGCAATATTTTTTGTTTTGATTTGTATTTCTCTGATAAATGATGTAGAGCATTTGCATATGCCTGCTGGCCATCTGGATGTCTTTTCTAGAGACATGTCTACCCAGATCCTTGCACCCCTGGAATAAATTCCATGTAATCATTAATTATACTCACCAAACAGTCCTAAGCACACTGCAAACATTCATTCTTTTATTAGATCATTATTCTGTGGCCATCTGAGGCATGCCCAAACCCTGCTGGACTGTAAATCTCCTGGGGCGGGGACAGAGTCTCTAGGTGACAGAGCTAATGCATTGTCTTCACACCCCAATAGAGCGGCAGGCTCAGTAACACTCAACAGAGATGTTATACCAACAGGTTAAGATATTACCATCCTACCAAGATAGTCCATTGAGATATCATCTCACCTCTCAAGCCCCCTCTAGGGTTTAAATAAAGATAGGATAGGACAATGAATTAAAGCAACTGGCAAATACTAATTTCTCGATAGAGACCTCTCCTTGATTCATCTCAAGGAGGGTTTGGCACCTGCACTGTGGTATCTTGAGAAGGGAATGTGGGTCGTGTTTACCTGTGGGAAACGGGATGAAAGCTTCATTCTCCTTCAGTGAGTAGGGTACCAGGGAACCTCATTACAAAAAGCTTTTCTGCAAGAAAACTGCTTTCTAAACTCCAGTGAGTTAGAAAAAACCTCAATAAAGGGTAATGTCACCGACACCCCTCAGAGTAACCAGCTTGATGTGGGGGAGGCAACATGATTCTTACTCTTTGAAATTTAATAAATGTTATGGATTCTCTCCCCACATGCACGAGAGTGCGCGCGCACACACACACACACACACACACACCACAATTTTACACAGAATTTCAGATTAAGAACTTGAGGCTATGAATCTGTCAAATTTCCCCTTCTAAAATTAATAGAAATGAACTAATATTTAGTGTATACTAATTATAGAGGCGGTCCTCAGGAATATAATAGTAAAACAGATCAACAGATTAACCCATGAACAAGTGGAGACATAAATGAATATATCAAGCAATCGGTGATGGGTTCATGAATGGAAAGACTGATGGATAGAAAAACAACTCAATGAATGAATATTTACACATCCACCAATGGATGAGTTCATGAGTCATTAATTAACAAACGACCCATAGATAAATAAATGAACTCAATTGATGAATGACTCACATAAATGGACAGATAACATTCAAAACAATGTAAAGCCATGCGCTGTAGGATAACTCAGTTTATGGAAACATGATGTTCTTTTGTAAAAGCATCAATGTCATGTCTTGTAAACTTCCTTAAGGTTTGAAGTAAAGTCCAGAGGGACTGCTTTTTCATCATCTTATGTCATCCCTTGTTTTCATTCATCAAGAATGAATGAATGTGTGAGTCACTAAATAGACAGAGCCCCACTTTGTCCATGCAGAACAGGTAGGAATCAGTGAAGTCCCAGGGACGCTGGGGTCCAGGGTCTCACGGTGCTTCTCCACACTACGCCCCATGAAGACGTTGATATCCTGCAGGATTTTGGAGGCTTGCCTGTGTGTACCAGGTAAGTGCTTGAGGAAGGCAGAGACGAGCTCCAGCACCTGCTGAGAGACTGAAGAAAAACAAAACAAATTGTTGTAGAGGAAACCCATTATCAATGAAATGCAAAACTCAGCGAAAAATAGACAGCAGGATTTGAAAGGCCTTTACTCCCGTGTGGCAACATGAAAAAGACAATATTTTCAAAGCGCACCTTCTGCTTGTGTAGGTGAGTGGAGCTGGGGCAGCACCCATCCCTCAGGCACCTGCTCAGAGGGTGGGTGGGGAGACCTGCTACTGAGGGAGAGAAAGTGCTGGGATGAGAAGACGGTATCCGAGGCTTAAACAGTAGAGTGGGTGTCTGGAAGGGTGTGAACTCTGGGGAAATAAGTAAATAAATAAATCACTCAGGCTAACATGTCTCTCTATTAACTGCCACTTTTTTTAAAGGAAAGGTGCAGGCAGGATTGAAGGTGAGAAGGCAGGAAGAGGGAGAAGGAAGAAGCATTTAATTTATTTTATTTAGTTGTTCATCTTGGTTTTCAGACACAGGTCTCGAACCCATGTCCTTGGGATATATGTGGCTTGCACTCTCTTCTGAAGGCAACTGACCAAACCACTACTCCACCTGAGCCCAGCAATATCATTTTTTCTATATCTATGGAGTGAAAGTTGTGTTGGTTCCATTGCACAAATATATCACATCATCTTTGTCCAATTATCATCCATGCCATCATAGATTGCTTCCAACTCTTGGTTATTGCAAATCATGCTGCAATAAATATGGGGGTGCTTTTAGCTTCAAATTATGAGATATTTTTTGTTTTGAGGTAAACACCCAGAAAATGGAAAACAAAATTGTTAATATGTTCATTGCATTTTCTATTTTCAGTAACTTAAGAAATCTCCATATTGCTTCCATAATGATTACACCCATCTACATTCCCACCAACAATATATAAATGTTCTGTTTTCTATGAATTCTTGCCCACACTGGCTTCTAGTCTTTGAGGTAATAGCCATTTTCACAGTTATTGGATGATATCTCATTGTTGTTTTGCTTATATTTTAAAAGTTTTTAAAGGAAAGGTATAGGCAGAAATGAAGGACAGCAGGCAGCAGGGAGAAAGGAGGAAGAAGAAGCACATTATTTATTTTATTTAGTTATTCACATTGATTGTTCCCCTGTCCCCGGGATACAAACTTGGGACGGGACCGTGCCTGCCCAAGACAGTGAACCAAACCCCTGCCCCACCAGGGCACGCCTATATTTTTTTAATTAAAAGTTACTTAATCTCAAGCTCATTCTAATAGCCCACACTTTTACTCTGCTCCCCTCCCATTTTTTAATTTTTGTCTTGCTGCTTCTAAGCAGGGTTTCTTTTCATTTTAGACAACCCTAAAGAATTAGTGAACTAGAAAATATATTAAGATAAATGACTAGAATGCAGCACAGAGAGATTAAGTGACAGTAATAAGAAGATACTAAGAAATAAATGTTCAACACTAAAAAGATGCATGATGAAAGAAGAGTAAAGGAGAAAAGAAATGATATTCAAATATCAAAAGGCTGAGAACTTTGAGACTGATGGAAGCTATGAATCCCTAAAGTATACATAATATTTAATCAATCCCTATGTTCATGGCAATGAACATGAAAAATACCAAAGACAATCTGAAAAATAGCCCAAGTGGTGCACCTTGGTGGATGCAGTCCACATACATCCCAAGGGCCCAGGTTCGAGACCTGGAGCTGAGGGAACAACAAAGATGAACAACTAAAATTTTTCAATGCTTCTTCCTCCTCTCTCTTCCTGCCTGCCTACTTGTCTTCATTCCTGCCTGCACCTTTTCTTTAAAAACAGTAGCCCACGATAAAAGACCTCCAATGAAGAACAGCACATTGGCTATAGACTTCTGAGCAGCAGCAAATGTGTCTTTAAAACAGTACAATCAGTCTCTTAATATTCTTTGGAGGATGGGGTACTATCGTCCCTACTTACGGTGTAAGTATAGAATTCCAGGAGCACCCTGGTTGAGCAGTGGTTGGGTGACTCATCTCTGAAGGAGCACAGACCACATATGCTGGGTTCGAGTCCTGGGTCCAGGGGGAAACAATCATGTGAACTAAATAAAAGAATTTTAAAGCTAAGTTTCTTTCTCCTCCTCACTCTTCCTGCCTACCTGCCTTCTCGCCTTCATTTCTGCCTGCACCTTTCCTTTAAAGAAAAAACAGAACTCTATCCTTACACTTATAAAATAAAGATGTTTGACCTAAAGACCAGTGGGGATTACCACTAAAAGATTATTGCTAAAATACCAGCTAAATGATTTACTTAAAAAAAAAAAAGAAAAAGGAATTGAACTTACAAGGAAAAATTGCCTGGAAGAAATTCTAACCAACAAATAAATTGGATAAGCATGTGAAAAAAATCAAAAGAAATCTTACCGGTATAGTGGAGTAATAACAAAAATGACTAATTGTGGGGTAAGAAGGAAGAAGGGATTAGGAAAGTGGATACCAAAAACATGAGAGACAGAAAGGGCCGATGCGAATTAACTTGTCTTAAGAGCATTCTATTGTTAGAGAAGGAATTAGTGATATTAACTTTAGACATATTAAATAGGATATTCACAGAAGGAAATCTGATACAGCAATGAGAATGAATGACTAAAAGACAACTAACAATACGAAGGAATCTCATAAATATAATATTGAAGGAAACGATAGATAAGGAGTGTGAACAACACGAGTTCACATATGTAAAGTAGAAAAGCAAAAAAAAAATCTACATCATTAGAAGCCAAGATAGGGCTTAGGGTTTACACTTAGAGGGATAATGGATAATGAGAGGAAGGGGAAACAAAACAGATTTTCTGAGATCCTCATAGGATTCTAGTTTCTTAATCTATGTGGCAGATAGATAGATAGATGGACAGATGATAGACATATATAGATATAATTGCATTATTAAAATTCATTAAACTATACACCTTGATATGTTTTCCATATTTTAGATTTCAATCAAAATTCAGATGTAAGTAATCATAAATTATGTCATTGTTTATCATTTGAAACCAATTGAAAAGAACACAAAGAATTTTTAATGCCATCAACACAATACTAGGCACAAAATTGAGGGTAAAGACAAGACACAGTAAAAAAATGAAGTCAAATTTATCCATATTCCCCAAAAAATGTGTTTACAATACTTTCTCGTTAATAGGCAAAATGATTCCTAGCTTGGATTAAAAATAAACCTGTTTTAATCTGTTTACAGGAAATTTCCCCCAAACAGAAGATACTATAAGGCTAATGGGAAAGGAAATGCTATATTATTAGAGCAGCTAATTCTCCCTGGAGCAAAGGCCAGGAGGAGATCAGTAAACAGCACTCAGCACAAGGTTCAGTTGTTTTAAGAGAATCTAAAAGCGCTTCCCACCAGCCGCTGGAGAAGCAGCCTGGAGGCAGGGAGCGAGGATCGGTTCTGGGAAGGTCAGAAAAAGTGGAAACTAGAGTTTGCTGACTCCTGGCACCCAAAGTTGGGTGCCATACATGCTGGTCTGTACTGGTTTCCGATTCACGTGGCCCTGGGTTAGCAATGCCGTCCCTGTGTCCCACCCCACTTGAAATTCTGTCCCGGTTTCAATCACAGTTAATTTGGGAAAACATGTCCAACAAACTAGCTCCCAGCTGTCCAGCAGGGGTGTTGGTTCCCTCATGGTGGGGTTACACACCACCCTTTTCCATACCCCGAACATCGCCGCCACCCCTGCAGCAGCAGCGGGTAATACTTTCACTGATCTTTGTTTCAACTCTGAAAATTGGGGTAAATCTACCAAGTCAGGCCGTCCCCTAAGAGCCACTGCTCCGGTTGTGCTGGAGAGGTCCCTCCCTCCTGCAGCTCCCTGGGCACCTCTGTGAGCAGAGACCAGCTGGCACTGGTTGGCAGTGGAGACACGTGACCCTTGAGTTCCAGCCCCTGCATCACAGAGTAGAAACTCTTCTCTATGTATATGAAATTCCAGACGTCAAAAAAAATGTGCACAGCGGACTAGCAAGGTGACACAAAAGTTCACATGCAGGAAGACTCCATCCCATTCTCTCTGGAAAACAAGGAGATGTGAAATCCCAATGTTTGTGGCATCCTCTGCTGGACAGTCGCCATTAGCAACAAAGGAAAGTGGTAATAAGAATGTATCGACCTGTAGGTCTTTGGTGATGGCTTATCCATCAGTGTCACTGTTTTATATGACATGAAAATCTCCATGTCTGGTGCCCAGAAATTGGGATCTCCATGATAAATGGTGACAACCTCTCAACCCAACTTCCAGACATGGCAGTTGACAGTTTTAAAGTCTCTTGATTGAAGTGAAGTCTGGGTCTCCTTGCTCCTGCCTCAGACACTAAAAAAAAAAAAAGCAAAGCCCTCAAAATCCAGCCTTTCCAAGAACACTAAATCCTTTAGACTTTAAAGACCCTGAAACTTTGAGTCCATTAAAAATTACACAAAATCTTAATTCTCTATGTTCTCCATTACAGCACAGAAACTGAGAAAGATATTTCCGATTCTCTTGGATTTCAGTTGGCTTGCTTAAGATGCCACACAATGTTTCTCCTCCCTTACTTGCAAGAATTAGTCCAGAGATCCGGGAGCTGCCTCCCCACTGAAATCCAAGAGATGAGCTAGGGTCCAGCCAGATGCCTGGAGATCCTTGATGTTCTCTGAGGCCACCCAGTCCCACAGATGCAGAGAATCTGAGATTCCAGAAGTTACAGGACTCATCGACCTACCAGATTTCTGGGACTGAGACCCCTTAAGCCCACTCAGATTCCTGAAATTCCCTCTCCAAGATTTATCAGCTTCTCCTCGGTCCCTGAGTCCCTCAGACCTCTCAGTTCTCAAACCAAACCCAATTCCAAGCCTTTCCTTGCTTTCTCAAACCAAAGTCTATGAATCTATGAAGAGATCAACAAAGTTACAGGGTTGGAATCCAACTTTGACAGTCAGACAAGATGCATTACATAAAATCTGTTATCTCAGAAGTTCATGGATTTGAGGACAATGTCTTAGATTGCAGGGCATGCAAGAACACCAAACCTGAGGGCTCCCTTATTACCAGCTATGACCCCAAGAGTCTCCCACTCTATGTCACATCCTTCTTCACAGCCTTAAATGTTCACCCCAAATCTCTCCTTCATGTCCTCCCCATATCACACATTCTCTGCAATCATCTAAAATAGAGGCCACCGAACTCCCAGCTCCTGACCTTAAAATGCTTTCCTCAAGGTCCTAAATTGCAGAATTTCCCTCAAGACAGACTTAAGTTTTCAGATGTCAGCCACTGGTGATGAACAGAAAACCAAGGGGAGGGCAGGAGTTGATCTAAAAACAAACAGGTGAATACCAGTCACCTATCCTAATTATGATGATGTTCAATTATGATGATGTTCCTTGAACCAGGCTTTCAAGGAGGAACTGAGTATGGACAGTGAGCAGGGGCAGCAAGTGTGTGGGGAGAGCTCAGTATCTTGAAATAAGAACAACAGTGCAAGACGGTGCCCTTCCCCGTGCCTGGCACTCTGCTAAGCAGAACTGGCTTGGAGTACATTACAAAATCCTTACAATACATCTCGGATAAAGGTCTCTGATCATTCACATTTTTCTCCGGAGCAAATCGAGACTCAGAACCAGGAGGAAATAGCTCAGAAGGGGCAGTACCTAGCACAGAAACCGTGCCCAGATGTTTAACTCTGACTCCCACCTGGGTTGCCCTCCTTGGCTCTTTCCCCAGCCCACACACAGGTAACGAAGGGCAGGTGGGAGAAATTCAAACTCCAGGGCACTGGCCGTTTCATAACAAACCACAGATCTCAAGTGTCAAGCATTTTCCAGTATGTGTTGGCAGCTCAGATGTTGCGGTTTGACTGTTTGCTCCCAAAGAGGCCTGCGGGGGTGGGATGGAGAGTGGGACCCACCAAATCCATTCTTGTTTTGTACCAAGCACATGAGACAATAAAAAGACCAGAGAGGATCACTCATGTACAGTGTTTCTAGGGAAAGGCTAAAGATGTTTCACTCAAGGATTCTTCGACATCAGAAATAGAACTAATTCTAGAGCCATATACATGTATCAGTTTAGTCCACCAGGCATAGTCCACATACATTCCAAGATTCCCGCCCCATTGAAGAACTAGGGCCAGAGAAACAGCCAAAATGGGCAATTAAGTAAAATAAATGGAAAGGGAAATATTGGTAAGCCGGTTGCCTTGTAAGCAGATGTAAATGTGTTGTTATAAATATACCTCAAAACAACTAACAACTTAATGTCAAAATACAAAATATCCCTTCAACAAAATCTATTAAAAAATGAAATAAAATAGATGGAGTATTTCTTGCTCCTCTCTCCTCCCACCTGCCTTCTTGCTCACCTCATTTCCTGCCTGCACCTTTCCTTTAAAAAAAATTTAGAACCAGTCTCAAATCAAAATTTGAGCTTATCCATGTTCATTGGGTGGGGGATCATGGCTGCCTAAAATAATATATGAACAGTAAAAATCTTGCATAAATATTCTGTTCAGCTATTCCAGGTTCAGAAACAAATACAGTCACAAGACTCAGGCATGAATCCCTTGTTCAAAATCCAGAAACATATTCGCCAGACTGGTTTCTCTCTAGATACCCCTCTCTCTGTCTGCCATGCACGGAAATGCAAGAATGCAGGATTTTGAACTGGGTCCAAATGAGTAATGATTACTCTCAACCACTGGAGTCATAAACTGGTACAGCTTCACAGGAGAGTAATTTAACGTTTGTCTAAATTACAAAACGATATGCCTTGTATTTGGTTTGGTTTTTTAAGCATTTTATTTTATTATTATTTAGTTGTTCACACTAGTTGCTTCTGCCCAGACTTGGGGCTCGAACCCAGGGGTGTGTGGCCTGCACCCTCTGGAGGCAGTTGACCCAACCACTGCTCCTCCAGGGTGAGCCAAGGACATATGTTTTGACTTGACAACTCCACCTCTATGTAATCTCACCTACAGATCTACTGAAAAGATGCAGAATGACCTGCATGCAGTCATTTGTTGAAAGCTTGTTTACACAGTAAAGAACTGGAAACAAACAAAATGTTCATAAAAGGATATCAGTCATATAAACTGTGATTCCTCCATATAATAAGATATGCTGATCCACATCCCATCAGTAACCAGGAGCAATTAATGGAGGTGCTATTTACACACCTGAGGGCTTTGTTGAAGGAAATCTACAAGATGCTTAAACACCTGGGGCTTCCAAGGAGCCGTTACACACCTAAGCAGGTGCATTGAGAGGCAGCAGTTCCCGAAACCGAGACAGGCTGCACAGGGGTAAAAGAGAGGTTTCAGAGCCCTCAATAGAACAATGGCTTCTGGTACAGGGATATATCCACTGTTACTACAACCAACCCAGAAAAAAAAGAAATCTAGGGAATAAATTGCCCAACATTCATCTCCACTCAACCTCCCTTGGCCTCACCCCAACAAAAGCAGAGGTGCAAGGAGCTCGAGTGACGTGTTTACGGAGGTCATCTTATAAAAGATCATGATAGAGAGTGCAGATGGCCAGGCAAATAGAATACCCAGCACAGATGCCATAGAGCTGGAAAACAGATGTACAAGTCCCCCCAGGATAAGACAGCGAGTGACTAAAGAGGCAGACAGATATGTGGACTCAAAGCACTGCTCTGTGCTCCTGTCCTTCGGGGCGCACAGAAGACAACTTTCTGGAGCCCTCACTGGGGTTCAGTGAGGTCCCTGGACTATTTTGGTCAACAGGTCGTGAGAAGTAAGTTGTGTCTTTGACTCTTGAGATCACGGCTGATAGTACCTTCTAGTCATCTCATTCCGGCCAAGGTGATCATGGAAGCACATGTTCACATATGGGAATAAACAAATAAAGTGTGTAGCACGTCTTTAATACATGTAGTAATGAAAATAGAGGAAACTATAAACAAACGTATGAAAAATGGAGAATTTCAAAGTAGAATTGGAATTCACAAAAAATAATCAAATAGACCCCTTGTTGGTTTATGCAGTTGTCTTAAAAAAGAAGACAAGACAACAAGAAATATTTATCTACATAATTCTAAACTTTATATTTAGGTAGGTACTTTATATCTGCTTGCATAATTACTTTGTTGGCATTCTTTGGTTACTTTCTTTTTTTTCAACCCAAAGAATTTCCTTATGTGGTTTTTCTAAGGCCAGTCTGCTACCAATGAATTCTATCAGTCTTTATTTATCTGGGAGTGTCTTTATTTCATTTATACTTTTGAGTGATAATTTTTTTGCTGGGTCTAGGATCTTGTGGGGGAAGATTTTTTTTATTATTTCACCTCTTTGAATATGTCATCCCACTGCCTTATGATTCCAGCATCTCTAATGAGAGGTCAGCTTATTATCTTCCTATCATTCCAGCGATATGATGAGTCATTTTTCTCTTTCGAAATCTCCTTGGCTTTTGATGCTAACAGTTGAATGTGATGTGTTTGAGTGTCAATCTCTTCAAGTTTATGCTAGACATCTCAGATGTGTAGATTAACTTTTTTCATCACATTTGGGAAGTTTACAGTCATGTTTTTCCTCAAATATTCTCTCCTCTGCCTCTGATATTTCCATTTTGTATTCATTTTGATGTAAGACATACAACAAACTCAGAAGCACATATATTTTTAAAGGAAAGGTGCAGGCAGGAATGAAGGTGAGTAGTCAGGCAGGAATAGAGAGGAGGAGGAAGAAGCATCTTTTATTTTTTTATTTAGTTATTCACACTAGCTGTTACCCTCAGTACCAGGTCTTGAACCTGGGACCTTGGAATGCATGTGGGACTGCGCCCAGGGAGTACTAGACCGCTAGGCCACCAGGGCGCACCGACAAGCATATATTTTTTTAAACCACTGAACCTCAGTATACACAGCAGAAGCTGATAGAGTTTTAACCCTAAGTTGTTCAGCCCCCTACTGCCTCTTTCGGCTCTGTGGTAGTTCTGTCCCTCTTCCACTCCTGATATTTATTTTATATTTATATATTAATATGTTTGATAGTGTTCCACAGATCTCTGAAGCTCTGTTCCATTTTTTTTCATCCTTTTTCTTTCTTTTCATTGGGTTAAGTAATCTGTGATGATCTGTCTTCCAGTTTACTGATACTTTTTTCTTACCATCTTGAATCTGCTGCTGAGTCTCTGTTCTAATCCTTTTATTTTGGTCACTGCACTTTTCCACTGCAGAGTTGCCTTTGATTCCTTTTTCTACCTCTTTATAGATATTCTCTAGTTTACCGGTAATTGTTATCAAAGTTTTCTTTTATTCTTTCACCATGGTTCCCTGTAATCCTTTTAATAGTTACTTTGAAGTTTTTGCTATGTCCAACATCCAGGTCCCTCAGAGAACATTTCTACTGACTGGTTGTTTTTTTGTTTGTTTTTTTACACTTTCCTACTTCTTTGTGTTTCTTGGAAATTTTTTGCTGAACACTGGCTATTTTAAATAATATATAACAACACTACATTTTGATTCTTACAGGGGAAGTTGTTGCTATTTGTTGATTTTCTGCTGAACTTTAACAGAGCATTCGTTTTATTTTTTCCATTTGTTTGTAAATTGCTAGGACTAAGTTATAGAGTCTGCGCCTCTCACAGTGTGTGACCATGAATGCGTCTGCTCTTTTTTTATACTAGTCTTGTTTGGATTTTCAAATCTGACTTCTCAGGAAGCTCCCCAGAGTCAACATAGCTGTGGTCACTAAAATTGATCCAAGTCTTATTTAAATATTTGACCAGTAAGATGTCTGCCCTTTGCTCCTGGATCTGCACATGAGTTGAATAATGCAATAAAAACTCAAGTGGCTTAAAAGTCTGCCCTGGCTTTGCTTTGTGTATGTACAATGCCTCATATTCAGCCAATAATTATTAGATTTCTAGGGCCCGCTTTGGTTTTTCTTAAGCGTGTATACAACTTTACATGTACATAGTCTTCCAGATCCCCTGAGACCTGGAGCTCATCAGGGCCCGCTATGGCTGAACTCCCAGAATTCCAGGCTACGTTCTGATTGGTCTTCTAGTCTGTCTCGAGAGCCATCGTCATCAAGGCCATAGCCTTGCCCAGTTTTTGCCCACACAGTTGCTACTGCTTTCAACAATGCTCTGCGCACAGGTTTTTCGATGCTCTGTTGCAGTTCAGCATCAAAACCCCTGGTTCTCAGAGTCTGCCCACCTGATGGGGCTACCAGAGGACAGTGCTGAAAGGATAACCATGTTACCTGGAACAATTCAGGTGAAAACAACATAAGCTTCCATTGTTTTTCTGAGGTTTAGCAGCTTTTTTTTTTTTTAAATACATGCTTCTGAATTTGTTGCATGCCTCATGTCAATTTGCAGAATTTTCAAGTGTTTATTTTGACAAGTTTTCCCAGTTTTATCATTGCTTTTGAGGGAGGGAATTTCCTGAGCGCCTCCCTGTACCACTCCAGAAATCTCAGATGGACAATTTATGACAGAAACATATGTTTGAAATTAAGGACTCAATGGATGGGTTTAAGAGCCTACAGGGCACAATATAAAAGACAGAGCCAGTAATCCTGAAGACCTACCTAGAGAAAATAGGCAAATGGAAACACAGAAAGAAAAATACTGCTGAAAACAGGACAGAAACGTGTGGGACACCATCTGAGTGGAATTCATAGTCCAGAAAAATAGGGGTAGCATGGAGAAGCATGGGCCAGCAAGCTCTCTTTAATGTCTGAAAATTGTCCAAAACTGATGAAAGATAACAATTTACAGATAAGAAGTTCTGTAAACCCCATTACAATGTGATCAAAGAAAACTATACCTCAGCTACAACCATCAATTACAACAGCAAAATACCACAAGTAGCCAGAGAAGAGATGTCTTCACAGGGCCAATCATGACAACCAAGTTCCCACTGGAACAAACATGAAATAATATATTTTAAATGGTGAGCATAAAATATCGCCAACCTCAAATTCTACACCAGACTAAGGTATCCTTCCAAACAAAGATGAATCACGCTGGGTAACGCTGGCAGACACCACCTTCATCAAGTGATCAAGTTCTCATCATAAGGAGCAGGACATACTGACATCATATGCCTCCACATATGACTCACTGAGAAGGGTACAATATCACTTCTGTGGTATTGTTGCTAAAAATTAATAGCTCAAGTTTTAGCATTAGGAAATATTAAAAACCCTTCGAAGCAGGCTACAAAATAATTAGCATGTATTCCTCAAAAATGTAAAGATCGTGAAAAAACAAAAAAAAAGGAGAAGAATGGTCCCGAGTAGAGGAAACCAACAAGAAACGCCAAGTAGGCACGCCCTGGTGGCCTAGAGGCTTAGTGCACCAGGCACAGTGTGCATACATCCCAAGGTCCCTGGTTCAAGCCCAGGGTAAGTGGGATGCACACTATTTTAAAACAGTAGCTCAATACATTTTTCATGGTACCCCTTGTCCAAAATAAAATATATCTGAGCTCCATTTATCAAGTTCATTTATTAAGTTTCAAGAAACTTAAGTATTTCTTTTTTAAAGAAAAGGTGAAGACGGGAATGAAGGTGAGCAGGCAGGAAGAGAAAGGAGGAGGAAGAAACACTTTATTGTATTTAGTTGCTCATCTTGGTCATGCCCCTGACCCCAGGGTACGAACCCAGGTCATGTATGGACCACACCCAAGCACTACCCCACCAGTGCATGCCTTCATACATATTTCTATCCTAACAACTTAATGGCTGTTTGAAAAAAATTCACATAAATTGAATGGGGAAATAATTTTATTTCATTCTTGTTCTCCAAGAACCTAGCTGAAAGTCTGTCCATTTTATCTTTTTTTTTTTTTTTAAAGAAAGGTGCAGGAAGGAATGAAGATTAGTAGGCAAGCAGGCAGGGAGAGGAAGAAGCATTCATTTGTTTTATGTAGCAGTTGCTCTTCATTGTTGCCGCAGCCCCAGGTTGCATGTGGGCTGTACTGACCCAGAGGTCACTAACTAGGTCACCAGGGTGCACCCAATTGGTTTGTCTTTTCAAAGAACCAACCAGTTCTGGGTTTCATTGATCTTAGAGTCTCTTGATAGCAGCCCCAGGTGGGTGAGGGTAGTGTTTCCATGAACACAGGGGCTGGTACAGAAAGGAGTCTGTCCTGGAGGGAGCTGCAGGTGCACTGTATTATGTTCTCAGCTAGAAGACTTGATCTCCAGCCACCTGCATCCTAGGCGATGAGCTCAAACCCCCAAGCCCTGTTCTCTACCCCCTGGGTGTGCACACTCCCCTGGCAGGTGACGTTCCCAGTGCCGGGACAGCCCTGTGGGAGTGAGCCCGTCAGTCCTGGGGAAGAGGCCCCCCCACTGCTGAAGTCCCTCCTGGCTCTAGACAGAGGTGCCCGGCAGGGTTCCCAGAGAGACCAAGTCTCGGCTTGCTCTACCCATTTCTGTTTCTGTTTCTATATCTCTTGTCCTTATTGAGACACTGGTTACGCAGCCCTCTGGATTATTTTTGATGCCGCTGTCCCCACCCAGTTGCAGCTTTGTTGTGTTTCTGAGGAGGAAGCGAGCTAGGGATCTTCCCCTTTGTTCTCTTGGGTGAGAGTCCCTTCATTCCGCAAGGACCACGCTATGCGCTGACGGGCTGTGTTGGCACACGGAGCATCGAGCAGCTCATTTCTGGTCCCATGATGACGTCTCGTGATTCCTGCTTTTGGTCACAGCACCAGAAGTCCTCAAAACCCAGGTTCATAAGGACAGGAAAGCAACAAAACTTTTTGCATGATCTTTCGTGGAAATGGTGAGCTACTTCAACTTGTCGGTCATATGGGAGCCAACAGGTGCACAGTTCCTTCAAGATACTGAAATATCCTGTGGCGGCCACGTGGGTTTATTACAGAACACTGGGGCTCCTGGGCTTTAGAATCACGGGAAGCAGGTCGTTGTCACTTTCCTGGGTTTGATCATTGTACTGTGCTTACATTGGGCGCTCACGTTTGTAGAAGCTGAGTGTCAACACCTGAAGAGCTGCTCAGGATGCAATGCACACCCTAAATGCATCTGCAGGGGGCACCCCTGTGGCTCAGCAGCACAGACCATGTAAAGCCCAGGGATGTGCGTTGGCCACCCAGGACGGAGGGAAGGAAAAAGAATAAAATGAGGTGTGCCCTGGTGGAGCAGCGGTTGGGTCTACCATTTTTTAATTAATTTATTTATGTATATGCTTTCTTAAAATTTGCATACATTTCCAAACAGGTAAAATTGAACAATATGGTGGATACATGGATATTCATCATATTATCGTTATACATCTAGGTTTATATATTGTATACTATGTGTACTATCTAGCACGTTTGGCCAGCACAGTTCACATACATCCCAGGGACCCAGGGAGCCATCCTGGGGCTGGGGGAACCACCAGGATGAACAACTCAAATAAAATTAAGTGCCTCTTTTACTTTTTAAAGAAAAGGTACAGACAGGAATGAAGATGAATAGGCAAGCAGGCAGGAAGAGAGAGGAAGAGGTCTATTTATTTTTTTATTTAGTTGTTCACATTGTTGGGTCTTGAACCCAGGATCTTGGGATGTATGTAGGACTGCTCCCAAGTGTACCAGACTGCTAAGCCACCAGGGGGCGCCTAAAGTGCCTCTTCCTCCTCTCTCTTCCTGCCTGCCTGCCTCTGCCCACCTTCATTCCTGCCTGCATGTTTCCTTGAAAAATAAATACATGATAAATAAATAAAAATAATACAGGCTATTCATGCAAGGATATTCTGCATAGCAATAAAAGCAGAACAAGTCACTGACATAACTAGCCATGTGAGAGAATTTGCAGATACCATGTTCAGCAAAAGAAACTAAACACAACAGAGTACATACCCATTATAATTCTATTTATAAAAATTTCAAAAATGAACCAAACAAATGTAAGGCAGTCAGACCGGTGGTGACTTTTTTGAAGAAAAGAATGAAGGCGAGCAGGGGCAGGCAGGCAGGAAGAGAAAGGAGGAAGAAGTACTTTATTCATTTTATTTAATGGTTCATGTTGGTTGTTACCCCGGCCCCAGCCATGAGCCCAGGACCTAGGGACATATGTGGACTGCACCCAACCACCACTCTACCAGGGAGTGCCAACATGGTGACTTCTGGGGTTTAAGTAACTGCATGAGCATGAGTCTCCCAAGGTGCTGGAAACATTCTGAGTGTTATCTACATGGCATATACGAATATAAAAATTCTTCAAGCCCATTCACTCAATATCTGCATATAACTTATATTTATAAAGAAAAACCAAACAAAAAATAATATAGGGAACAGTGGGATATGTGCAAGAAATGTAGGGTGACTTTTTAAGTACAATAGGTCCTTGAAAACATTTTGTTATAACATTGATGAGATTAAAAAAAAAACAATCCCTGTGGTTTCTAAGAACAAATTGAGGACATTAAGGAAGAACTGACTGCCACTCCCTCAGAGGGGAGTGAACAAATAGATTAGATCAAGAACTTCACTTAATATTCATTTATAGTTTTTTTAATTTGGGACCAAATGAAGGTATTACTTATTCAACTAGAATAATTTAACAAACCTGAGTGGTGGATGCTTCTGTTTTCCAATGAAGGGAAGAGAAATGAAGAGCTCGATTGTGCCACGGGACCCAAAGACCCCAACGGATGCTCAGCTGGTTGATACGATAATACTTAATGATAATAACCACAGGGCACTAATCATCTTTAGGGACTATTTGAAGAGCTTCACATTCCAATGTTAAGGCAGAGCCTCCAGAAGGTGAGCAGACCAACAGCTGGCACTCAAGTAGAGGAAAGCACTTTACTGTACCGGTGCTGGCCCAGGGGCATCATTACCCAAAGCAGAGCAACGGGGGTTTGGGGGAGCTCCTTTTATACTCTGAGGTAATGATTCAGCTCCTTGGCTATGTGTGGTTTCTACTGGCAGCTCATCGGTTATCACAGCTGCAGAGTAGGGAGGCGATGCTTGCTTGTCCTCCGTCAGGATGACAGGACAAAGCTGCAGCCTCCGTAGCACCATGGGAAATTCCCGCAGGCTCACTTTTGCATTGGGGTCAGGGAGAAGGTCTTCTACCACACAATGAGTCACTTAATCCTCTCAACAGCCCTCTGAAGCAGGTACACTTATTACATTCATTGCACAGATAATTAAGTCACAGCGAGGCTGAGTCATGAGCCCAAGTTCACACGGAAAGGAAGAGGCAGAGCCGGGGTTGTAAGCAACAGCAGCCCTCACGTTTGGGTTTCTTGGACTGTAGCTCTTCTAGCTCCTGTTATGTGATCAGAAGTAGGTCCCAAGTCGTCATGAAGACAGTGACTGAGTTAGAAGTCTCTTTTGGTTTCACACTCTGCACAAAGCAGTCCTTCCCCATCAACAGTCATGCCCTGGATTTAAGGTTGTCCACTTCATGCTCCTTCTGCCCTCAGCATGAGAGTCCCTCTGGGGCCTTTGAAGTCTTTGTGTTTCCAGACTTCAACCAGACCCACCCCAGCCGTTGGCAGAGGACTAGCCATATCTAAGAAAAATGTAAGGTTAGGGTGGCCCAGGAGTTTCCTGGATCCATGAGCAAATTTCTCCCTCTGACCCAGATACAGCACTACATTAAGGAAGAGATGTGCACTGGAGACAATTTATCTCCTGACAAAATATCCCTTTCTTTGAGAACACTGCCTTCCTCCTGCTCTGGAAGAAACTCACTTAGGCCCATGTGGTTGGGGATGGAGAAGATGGTAGAGTTGGCCAATCAGAGTGCACCATTCCCTACCTCCCCAGAGACTTTAGAGAAGGGCACATGACCTAGGGAAGACCACTGCAATTTGATTTCCGTCTAAAGCGTTTTTTTCTAAAATTTTTATTTAGTTGTTCACACTGGTCGTTTTCTTCCAGATTCAGGACTTGAAACCAGGGGGATGTGGCCTCCATTTCATCAAAGGCAATTGATCCAACCACTACCCCACCAGGGGTAACCCTAAACCCTTACCTAAGCCATTGGGAAAAGGATTTTCTCCACTCAAAAATCTTAGACTAAATTATGCAGGACTCACAAATGATTTGGCAAGGGACAGGTCTCCCTCATTATCATGTTCATTGCTAATTAGCTATGAACTCCATGTCCTCTTTGTTGCTGGACAAAGATTGAAAAGGGAGGTGCCTATTTGGGATGGGAAGTCTCGTGAGGGGAGAGCTGCTCTAGACTGAATAAAGGATCCTTCAGATTTATGCTTAGTTGCTTTATACTTCATTTTCACTCACATTTGATTGCCTAAGTAAGTAAAAGTTGGGAGCAAGTCCGAAGTCTGGTTGAGAAATACTGTCCTCCCATTGGGTAAGACCCAGGAGGGAAGGAAGAAATATTTTGAAAAGAATATAATCTGTTAGAGACGAGGTGGGTCTAAGCCGATCAAAGACCACAACCTCCTGGGGGAGGCCTAGGAGGAAACTAGATTAAAAATGGAGTAGAAAATCAAAAAGAACCAGGTTCAGAAGACGTGTCCTAGCATCTGAGTCTGAACCAGGTAACTAACCCCTGTCCACTCCTCAGTGTGAGCCAATAGATCACCATTCCTGCTGAAATTCAGTTGAGTTGAGTTTCTATCATTTGCCACAAAAGAGTTCTGGGTCATCGGAGAAGCTTTTATTGATCCCTGTCCCACACCTCCTACCAGGGAATAATAATTCCACTCTAAGTGGATTCTGTTTCAACGTGAGCAGATGTGACCACGAAGACAACCAGAAGCAAAAACCTCACTTCTATTTCCCCCAATGAATCATGCTCGAACACACAGAATCAACATGGTCAAAGAGAATCTGACAGTCACTGACTCTAAATCTTCCTATCAGGGATGCTTGAAAATCTACCATCAACTATTCTGTTTCACCCAAATTCAGGGACTTAGAAGCTCTTCCCAGAAAGTGGCAGGTCTATGTTTTAAGAATTTGGTGTCTTCTTGGCACCTGTCAAAATTCCTGAGAGAGAGAGAGAGAGAGAGAGAGAGAGAGAGAGAGAGAGAGAGACAGAGAGAGAGAGACAGAGAGAGAGAGACAGAGAGAGAGAGAGCTTATGAGCAAGGAGATGAGCAGATTCAGCCTGCTTCCGTCTGTCCAGGGCTCAGCACCGTGCTGACTCAAAGCCACTGTCCCATACAGCAGGGAGAGGATGTGAAAGCAGAGAAGATTAATCCCTATAATCCCAGAACTAACAGAGAAAGTAGGTGTGACCACAAGTATCAGCCAAGGTGCTGAAATTAATTATCTTCCAGCCACCAACGCCCTAGCTTGTTTTTGTCTACACTGTGGCTTGGGCGCAGTCTAGAGACTTTTGAAGGACCACACCCCTTTTTAAGAAAAGCCCACCTCATGACCTTCGTAGGACGGCAATGCAGTTGAGAGGTCTGGCTGGAGGAGGCATGACTGCTGGAGTCTAGCCCAGGGTGGGTCACAGTGCTGGAGGAGTCCTACCCCTGTACCCCTGCTGTGGGATGGGAATGCTGATGACCTCGGACTCCTCATCAAAAGTCCCATCTGTAGATCAAAACTGAGATCACATAGTAACAGGCTTGGAAAGCTGTGGTGTCCGCAGAGTTAATAGCAGCTACCATGGTCTCTGCCTCCTGCCAAGCATGGCCCAAAGTTCTTCCCACCTTTCACTGTATTTAATCCTCACAACACAGAAAGGAAGACAGTTATTATTACCCTCATTTTACAAGTGACTAACATGACACAAAAAGACCTTAAGGAACTTCCCCAAGTCACCAGGCAATCTGGTCAGAACAGCTTCTGTTACCCACCACTCTATTTATAGTAACTGATCAACTTCGGTTATCTATTGAGTCATGTCTGATCAGCCGCGTCTCCTCCATACTGACCCTTGGACCTGAAACACAAATGTCACCTGTCCCTGTCATAATAACAGCAACTTATTATTAATGACAATAAACAAAAGTCCCTGAAAGACATACTGTCTTTTCCACACAGTAAGGGTTAACATTAACTGACCATGGCAGTCACTATGACAACCACTTCTCATGTGCTCTCACCGTATCTTTATGATAAACTTGAGAGGAACTGAGGTACCATGAGCACTGGGAAGGATCTAACAGCTTTAGGATGGGGGAGACCCTGAGTCTTGGCATTGGGCTATTTCCAACATGCAAAAACTCTGCCAGAGCAATATCAGACTGCCCCCATGATGTCAGTAAGCAGTGCAGGCAGGAGATGTGCGGTGACCCTCAAGAATCAGCACTAGAAGCCACAGCTTCCAGATGAAATCTCAATTTCCCTTTCCACTGAACACAACCCATTTGTGTTCATTTTACAGAAAGAAAAAGTCCAGCTCCAATAAGTGAAATGTTTTGCCCAAACTCACTGAATGTGAAAGTGGTGAACCGGTGTTTGAACCTACATGTAAATTCAGGGCTCTTAGTCACTGTCTTCTATTGTCTCTCTGGGCTGAGTTCTTCCTGGGACCAGAAATAATTCATAAACCACAAGGTGGAAGGGGGAAAAGGAGGCAAAGATCAGCAATGTGCCTGCCTCACCATTGTATACTTTGTACCCCCAAGAGAGCACGCCTGCTCTCTTAGAAACGTCCCACTCCAGTGTGGTACAACCCAGCTCTTTCCCTAGACACAAATAATAGTGCCTTGTCACACTGGTCCCACCACCCAAATTGGAGAACAGCCCTACTATGTTCTGCTTCCTCCTACCATGGTTTTCCTTACAACCAGAACCTTACCTTGTTGGGTTATTTGTAGTTGATGTGCCCCCAAACTTTATCTCAATTATATAAATCTCCCACCACTCTCTCTTTTTCATAATTACTCTAATTATACACTAGAACTTCCTATTAAACATGGAAGTTCTGGGGGGCACACAGAGACTCGTCCAAATGCCACATATATTTCTTCATGCCCAGCTAGATATCAGCAGGTCAACTGGTCCTTCTACTTAGGCTCACCCACTATCCCTAATAGTTTCCTTTATCCATTGGCACCGTAGGATGAGAATCCTAAAATGCCCAGATGAAATCTCAATTTCCCTTTCCACTGAACCAATATCATGTGTGCTCTTGAAACTTTCCCACTCTGAGAAGTAAAATCTTTAACACTACAGAGTTTAGTGCACCCTGGTGGCATAGCTGTTAGGTCATTCACCTCCAAAGGATGCAAACCTCAGACCCCTGGGTTTGAGTCCCGGATCAGGTCAGGAACAATCAGTGTGAGCAGCTAAATGAAAAATAAAATAAGATGTTTCTTCCTCCTCTTTCTCCCCGACTGTCTGCCTGCTCACCCTCATTCATGCTGTACCTTCCCTAAAAAAAAAAAACAAACCCTGCAGATCCTAAAGTGACAGGAAAGAATAGAACTTTCTAAGTGAGTCATTAATCAAAGGTGCCCAATTCCACTTTTAGTTCTTGAATCCCATCAGGGAAATAAAACCATGTCTCAGTCACCTATTTGAAGTAACTACTGTATTCTGTAGGACAGAACAGGGGTTTTCAGGGTGTGATCTTCTAACTGACAGCAGCTAAGTCTTGAAACTTGTTAGGTTATTCCACCACCTATCAGACGGATGCCCTCTGGGTGATCAGATCCATTACAGAACCAATGAGTCCCTCGGTGGAAGCAATCCCTCCAGTTCCTTTGCTTTACAATGAGTCTCTTGATGAGAAGCAATATTTTCCAGTATACCCTAATTGCCACTAGCACCTTCCTTAAAGTCTGTGGGTTCCAATACAGGCAGATGTATTGCAGGCAGAGGATGTAAAGCCACATACAGTATTTGTGTCAATTTCAATACGAAAAAATAACAGCCATGATTAAATGAACTGCAGATCATCAATATTCCACTGCATTGAAGGCTGGTCCTCCCAAGAATGATACTCCATGGGGACCCCCACATCACCTCTGCTTCTGGAAGGCTAGGCTCTCAGTGTGTGCGGGCATGAGGTGTGAAGAATGGACTGTTTTGTGCCTGCCTCTGCAAGATATCCCGAGGCAGAAGTTCTCACATGTTAGCAGATCTAGAAGCAGATGGCAGAAGACCACGGCTGAGCTTCAACCAGCCGTCCAACCTTCACACGTTCAAATGTTCCAAGAGCAGCAAAATGAAGCTAATGCTTGCAGTCTCTCTTTGCTTTGCAACATTCTGATGACCTCATTGTAACCCAGCCCTATAAAATAAACCAAGGAGTCAGGATCGGTGTCACTGTCTTTCAGACAGAGAGCGCTGTCCCACCTGGCCCCCGCTTTTCTACATGTAGGTTGTCTGTCTTTACGTCTCCTGCAGCCTCCACTCGGGGACCCCATTGACCAACCGTGTGAGTCATGGCAGGAGGTTGGCCTTGCTGCAGTACATTCTGTTGTTTAGCTTATGTTGTCTTCTCACATCTCATCTTCGTTGGGCAACATAACAGCAGTTGCTAGAATTCTTCAGCAGTCTGTTTTGTGTGGTTGTTAGCACAGTTTGGTAAATTGTAAACCAAGGTCCAAGGTCTTTTCTCTGTAATCAACTGATCAAAAGAAACTCCTCCATGAAACCAAGGTTGCAAGGGACAAAAGGGGACGATGCCCTAGGAGTTGGAATCAAACTTGAGCCCACGGGCCATATAACTAACTTGTTCCTGTGTCCATGGCCATGCCCACGTGACAGTCGATTACCGCTGCACAGGTCTCATGTTGTGGCTTGGTTGATAATTCTCAGCTAATGATAGTGCCGGTTATATGACTATTTAATGTACCCTGACCAGGCCTTCGTTCTCATGAGGAGACAGCAACGAGTCAGGAGCTGTTTCTCCAGGGAATAAGTATCTGCAGAAGAAAGCATAACTTTTCTCCAAAGTCCTAGATACCAGAGGTTTAGAGGTCCTATTGGAGGTTGCCAGGAATTACATCCCTTCATGTTTCCGCCATCGTAGGATCTGCCATATAAGCTGGCCCGGGTGGCAGGGCAGCTCGCCCTATGGCCTAGACTGCAGCCTTCTCTTAAGTCTATGCACCATGCAAGATGGCAGAGTTCCAGGCCATGCAATAAATGGGTCAGAGAAGTACACTCACTGTGCTATGCGTCGTCTACCAGATCCAAAAAGATGTACTGAACAGCAGGTTTCTCTTTAGTGATGACTGCATCATTGTGCAGTCACCTTGGAGAGATGTCTCCGTGGGCCATCAACCACTGGACCCCCCAGAAACTTGAGCGAAGGTTTATGGTGATTACCCTTGTGTGTCCTCTGGCTCAGCCCCATGTTAATAAGGCACCTACAGCCACAGCCCTGGCTCAGTTAGCTCAGGTGACTCAGGTGGCTAGAATTCAAGTCGTGTTAAGCTGGGGGTAAAAAACAATCATAATAAGGCACCTCCAGAGCTTACTGTTTCTCATCTAGCATGTCCATGTATCAGAAGCAGCCATTAGAGTTCATTTCCAGTAGAAGAAGGATGAGGAGGAAGGGGAGGAGGGGAGGAGGAGGACAAGGACAAGGAGGGGAGGAAGGGGAGGAGAACGTGGGGCGGGGGGGAGAAGCGGGAGGAGTGGGGTGAGGAGACCGCACCAGAGCTGCAAGTTCCAGACATCTTCCGGTCTGCACTGACAGCTCAGGTCCGGTTTGGACCGCTTTCCTGAGACGAGAGGGACGAGAGGGACGGGGGAAGGATCCTGGGAAACCCGAAACCACGTGTCTTGTTTCATAACAAACACATTAATAACAAGCGCCCTTTCAGACTGAAAATGACTATAGGACCCTTCTCCTGGGAGGAAGCTGAAAACCTTTAACCCATACAAGCTTCGATGCACAGCATAAGGATTCTTGAAACCTTGGAGCCACCGCCTCAAAAACCTGAAATATTGCAATCACTAGACCTAAAGTCATAGACTTTAGAAATAAATTTTTTATCTAATATGAATCTTCAACCATGTCTCTAACTACTGTGACTAGAGATTCCAAGATGGGTAACAAAATACTATCATACATTTCATTTCTTCAGTGAAGGATTCGAGATCCCTCCTGAGACTAATGAGACAGAAACCTGGTACCCCTGCCTGGAGAATCCTTCTTCTCCACCCAGGTTATCCAAACATTAAGAAGTGAGGACTTAGGCTAAAGGGACAAGCTTCACTCTCTGCTGCTGGGGCTGGGAACTGGTACAACTGCAGAGCACGATTTGGAAAAATCAGCCAAAATTATAAAGAAATGTATCATCTGACTCAGCAGTTCCTCATCTACCTGACACATCTATTCAGATGTGCACATAATGGCGTGGGCAAGCTTTCTGGAATATATTTGAGATGAAGGAAGCAGGCAGAAATGAAAGCAAGTAGGCAGGCAGGAAGAGAGAGGAGGAAGATGTAGTTAGTCAGTTGTTCAATTTGGTTGTTCCAGTCGGGGATCATGAACCTGAGTCCTTTCCATGGATTAAGCAGACTTGACACCTGAGCCACCAGGGTGCACTTTTTTTTATTTGTTGTAATGTTACTTAATAGTGCAAGACTGGAAATAGCTCAAGTATTCATCATTTAACCAAGACTGACTAACTAAACTGTGATCACATCCATACAAAGGAATGTGGTGTCAGCCCGGACCCCAGCAGGAAAGGTGAGTCAGACACAAGTAGCATAATTGAGGGTTTAATTAAAAAAAAAAGACTATTTACAAAAGTGAGGAAAATTCCATGAAAGACAGTGAACTGCCTATTAACTAGCCACAGTGAGATTCCACTGCATCCCTATCCCTATGGGTCAGAGAGAGGGAGCAGATTCTGGAACCTGGGGAGACCTGCAGGTACAAGAGTTCTGACAGGAGTCATGGCAAAGCAAGCTGCATGACCAGAGTGTCGGTGGAAGAGAAGAAAGTGACATCTTCCCTCCCAGGGGGAGGGAATGCAATCTGCCACAAATGAGGGAAGCCTCAGACTCCCGGCAACTCGCTAACTCCACATGAATAAAGCCTGTCAAGAAAGAAAGGCCAAGAAAGACACGGAAAGGAAAGACATTGAAAAAAACAGAATCCCAAAGCATCATTTTTTAAGAGGAAGGAAGACAGGCAGCCATGAAGGCAGGCAGGAAGCAGGCAGGAAGGAAGAGAGAGGAGGAAGGGGCATTTTATTTAGTTAGTTGCTCATTTTAGTTGTTCCCTCTGTCCCCAGATCAAGAACCCGAGTTCCTGTGCTGTGGGTGGACTGCTCCCCAGGCATGGGCTCAACACTGGAGCCACCAGTGGGCACTCTAAAGACATCATTTAAAGCCTAAATTCAGCATACTTGCCTCCTTTTGGCCTGCCCCATAACTCCAAAGAACAGATTCCCACCTTAAATGAGTTCGAGTTAGATTTCCACCACTTCCAACCACAGAGTCCTCACCTCCAATCTCTGGAAAGCCTTTGCCAGGCTCTGTAACATGATCCCACCCATCCTGAGTGCTGACTCAGCTCACATGTTTAACTCTCACCATCGGTTCTCCCAAAGGAATCAGATAATTCTGCTAAGAGACACATGCCAACAATATCATATGTTCCTAATCTTTTAGCATGATAATTTGGAAATAAACAGAAAAGTTGAGGAATTGTCCAATTAGCCATCACCTAATTAGTTATGCTATAATTATTCTACTTCTTTTACCACAAATCCATCCATCTGTGCATCCTTCTATCCATTCATCAACCTACCAGGGTTGGGATTTGTGTGTGTGTGTATGTGTGTGTTAAAAGGACAGGTGAAACAGGAATAAAGGTGAGTAGGCAGGCAGGAAGAGAGAGGAGAAAGAGCATGTATGTATGTTTATTTATTTGTTCATCTTCGTCATTTCCCCTGGCCCCGGGTCTTAAACCTTGTCTTTGGGATGTATGTGGACTGCATCTGATGGCCCTGCCCGTGACACCAGCAGGGTTTTGATGCATTTCGAACAAGTGGCAGCTAGTAATGCATTGTGTCCCTTAACAATTCATAAATAGCATCATTTTCTAATTCTTCAGAATGAGATATGCCTTAACAGCTAGACAACAATTTCATTGCTAGAATAACAATCTGAGAAGTTCAGACTCATCAAGCCTTAGAATCACGGATGCCCTGAAATTTAGAAACCAAATTCTCCTGCCTTCATCATTTTTTTTTTTTAAAGGAAAGGTGCAGGCAGGAATGAAGGTGAGCAGGCAGGCAGGCAGGGGGAGAGAAAGGAAGAAGTATTTTTACTTTATTTCACGTATTTGTTCACCTGGGTTGATCCCCCCCAGGACCATGGGGTCCTGGGACATGGGAATGCATGCAGACAGGACCACGATGAGCTAAGCCACTAGGCCACCAGGGCACGTCCCTGTCTTCATCTTTACAAATGACATCCACAGCTTCCCCTGGTAGTGAATCTGTCCTAAGAAAATGAGGTTTCTTTCCACCATTAATCACAAATCCTCCCCAGTCAGAGCTTATAGGAAGGGAACGGCTGGTACCACCTTGGTTTCCCCCAGGGAAAAGGTTTGGAGTTGGGTGACTGCCACACACAGGAGAGATGACAGAGAAAAGTTAATAAAGGTTAATCCCTATAATCCCAAAGCTAACAGAGAACATGGGTATGGCTGCAAATAGCACCAGAGGCGACAGAGAAGAATTGCCTTCCAACCACCAGCTTCCCAGGTCTTTCTTGTACAAACCAGCGTGGCTCATCCAGCTCCAGACTTTGGAAGGATCATTCCCCATGGAGCAAGGAACCCAGCTCAGCTCTCACTGAAACCCTGGGCATCTCTGGAGTTTAGGGGAGGCTGGGTGCAGGGTTCTTGCCCACAGCTCCCTCCATCACTGGGGAGATGATGGCCATGGCTCCCTCCTGTACAAATCTGCTGTAAAAGTTAAAATGTGAGTGATGGTGAAGAGTGGAAGCTGGCAATGACTGCAGAGATCCTCAGGCAGAAACAGAGCTCCCTGCAAGACTAAGCACTTTACATCTGTCACTTAATTTAGTCCTTACAACAGCCCCGAGAGTTAAACTGCTCTCCTCTTTGTAGAGGAGCAAACTGAGACACGGAGAAATTAGGTAACTCACCCAATGCCGTCTGGCTCCAGAGCCGCATCCTTTTTTGTAATAATTTTATGATGTCTCTTGTTCACACCGATATATGCATTGTTGAAATCACCCTCTATCTGTGTGTATTTCACGCCACACCCACCACCTCATTCCCTGCCCCCTCCCACACCCTTGGGAGTCAGTCTTGCATCCTGTGAATTTTGTTGGGGTTTGTCTCTCTGCTTCGTTTCATTATATTCTATGTATGAGTGACACCAGCCCGTATTTCTCTTTTTCTTTCTGTCTTGTTTCACTCAACAGGATCCCCCTCCAGTTCCACCCAGATTGTTGCAAAGGGCACAATTTCATCTCTTTTCTTTTTCTTTCTTTCTTTATTTTTTTTTTTGGTTGCATAGATTTCCATTAAAAAAATACACACACACAAAGATAGATGATAGTTTCTTTATCCAGTCATCTGTTAGCAGACATTAAGGCTGTCTCCATGTCTTGGCTCCTGTGAACTATATATACTGCCATGAACATAGGGGTGCAGTATTTTTCCTGATAAGAGGTTTTGCATTCTCTACAGAGCCCACATTCTTATCCCACATGCCATCCTGGGATAACACTGAACAAGAGAACCAAACATAAGCTATATTTGTAAATACCCTTTGTGTAAAGGACAAAATTAATCAAACTCGTTAATGATGCTTGCAATCAAGAGAGGGGGTCCCTGCAGCAGCAGGTGACGGAGAAAGGGCGTAAGGGGCATCCGATGTGCTGAGAAAAACGTGTTTCTTTGCCTGGGTGGTGGTTGGGGAGTGTTTTAGCCTGTGTACATGTAGTGAGTTGCGCCCATGGGATGTGTGCTTTATATGTTATGGACTCTAATAAAATGCTTTGAATGTTCCGAAAATGATGAAAAAATAATTAGAATGCTAGCTATCATTTCCAAATGAAACAACAGGGAAAATACGAGTGTCAGGAAAACAAAATCTATTATAACATTTTAACGGTGAGGGGAAAGGTTAGGAACATAAAGTCGTGGAAAATAAAAAGCACATGATAAAATGGTAGAAATAAATGCACATGTATGTATATGTCCATAAGTAAAGAGAGGTGCACCTCAGTGGTTCAGCAGTGAAGTTCACCGCCTCTGGCTGGCACATGCCACGCACATCTCAAGGACCCAGGTTCACAGGCCCAGTGTTTCACATGGTAGGACCACTGGGGACAAGTAAGATGAAAAATTAAATAAAATAAAGTGCTTCTTCCTCCTTTCTCTTCCTGCCTGCCTGCTCGCCTTCATTCCTGCCTGCACCTTTCCTTTAAAAATAAATAAATCAATAATCAGGGAAGAGACAATTCAACCATATGGAATAATTCCAATTAATAAACACTGAAGGAGTGGGAGAAATAGAAAATGACTGAGCACCAGAGAAGTTGTCATAAGCAAGATCCCTTGATGGATGCTAACATCACTGGGCAAGAGTCTGAGGGAAAACAGAATTGTCTATAGTCAAATATATCCCTCAGTATTCATGACAAAGGGAAAACTAGTAAGTTCACAATAAAGAAACCTCAACCAAGTGATAAAAGTTGACATTTTCAGTAATAAAATGACTCAAAAGGTAACAGCATATATCCCGTGATAGGATGCAGTGGAAGGGCATACACTTCTATATTATTCTTGACAAACTTGCATCATCTCCATAATCATGAGATGACATCAGAAAAAAGTTGAGACACATTCTAAAAACTAACTGACCAGTGCTAAACCTATAGTTATGGGGCAATATTTCTTAATATTTAGTTTATTTAGTTGTTCTTCCTAACTGTTCTCTCCAGCCCCTGGACATGAACCCAGTTCCTTGGGATGTATGTGGACTGTGCCATGATGGATTTATCCTCCTGGCCACCAGGGCATGCCATATGATGCACTATTTCTTCAGTAATTTTTTTAAAGAGGAAGGAAGGACAAGGAGGAAGAAACATTTAAGGAAGAAAGGAAGGGAAGGAGGGAGAAAGGAGTGAAGGAAGGGAGGGAGGGTGGGAGGGAAGGAAGGAAGGAAGGATGGAAGGAGAGAAAGAAGCATCTTTATTTAGTTGTTCATTTTTTGTTTTTCACCCTGATCCCAGGTCTTGAACCCTGGACCTTGGGCTGTGACTTGCACACCAGTGTCTCAGCCACCTGAGCCACCAGGGCACACCTCAGTAATGTTTTTAATAAAATAAAGTGTCAAATTCATGAAAGGCTGAGAAATGATCACAAATTGGAGGAGTTCAGAAGACAGGAAAGTGAAGTGCATTACGAGATCCTGGCCTGCACCCTGGAACAGAAAGGGGCATTAGTGGAGAAGAGGTGAAATCTAAATAAAGTCTGCCGTTGAGTGAAAAGTGCTGTGAAAATGCTGATTTCCTCATTTTGATCATTGCATGCAGTTGTGCAAGATGGTAGCCTTGGGGGAAGTGGAGTGAGTGGTAAATAAAATCTCTCTGTACTCTTTCCAACTTTTCTGAATGTCTCAGAATACTGCAAAACTTCAAAATAATTTTTAATGCTCTTCAGATGTCTGCCATTCTGAAGTTTCTTCTGCATTTTTTCCACCGCGTGATTGCTTTTACTCGGACAATGAAAAGGCTAACATCAGCCCTCATTAATTACCACAAACCACAACTCCTCTGTGTCCTATTTAATGACCACGCCTTCACTGACCTTGTTTTTTTTTTCCAGGAAAGGTGCAGACAGGAATGAAGGCGAGTAGGCAGGCAGGAAGAGAGAGGAGGAAGCATTCACTTATTTTTTTATTTAGCTGATCATCCTGGTTGTCCCACCCGGCTCCAGGATGCAAACTCTTGTCCATGGGATGTAAGTGGACTACACTGGACTGGAGACGGTAGATCTAACCACTACTCCACCGGGGCGCACCTGATCTTTTTATATATAATCTTCCCCTAAACTTCCTTCACAGCAGCAGAATTCAAGAGAGACTTCTAAAACCTCTTAAAGTCCCCTAACGTGTCAACCTCTTATTTTGATCTCAGCATCAGGGAGAGGACAGTCAGGCATAAGGTCCCTTCATTCCTCGTCTTTCAGCAGGTACATATATGCGTGTGATTTTTATAGTCCCTTCACTTTTGCAGTCATCTTTCCCTGAACTCAGTGCGACAATGATGAGGACTTCCAAAATCTCCCCAAATCTGCTGCTAACACCAGATGTTATTTTGTGAGCTGTAGGCTTTTCTGCTGTCTCCCTTTTCAGCTTATTTTCCTCAGGTCTCCTCACAGGAAGACAGTTAAACCAGAAGATGAGCCTAACACTCTTGAAGCAAGTATAGGTATATCAAATATGCATCAAAATATAGCCTTTTTTTTTATTTAAGGAAAGGTATAGGCAGGAATGAAGGCAAGTAGGAAGGTAGGTAGCAAGAAAGAGGGGGAAGAAGCATCTTATTTTATTTGTATTTAGTTGTCTACACTGGTTGTTTCCTCTCAGGTCCAGGACTTGAACGCAGAGATAGGTGGTCTGCGCTCCTTCGGAGGAGACAGACCCAACCACTGCTCCACCGGGGCATGCTTCAAAATACAGCTTTAAGTGTAAAGCTGGATGAACTTTTACACTTGTGTATACCCCTGTAACAATCACCCAAATCAAGGTATAGCACATTTTCAACCTCCAGAAAATGCCCTGTCCCTGTCTGCGTTCAACCCCTATAAAGCAACCATTATGGTGACTTTATCGCCTTAAATTCACTTGGTCTGTTCTTGACCATCACGTAAATGGACCACTTACAGTGTTTTCTTCATGTTTATTTTTTTAAGGCAAAGTGTAGATATGAGCATCGGTGAGCAGAGGCGGACAGGCAGGAAGAGAGAAGAGGAAGAAGAAGGCACTTCATTTTATCTAGTTGTTCATCTTGGTTTTCCTCCTGGCCTCAGGATGCGAACATGGGTCCTTGGGATGTAAGTGGATTATGCCAGCCAAAGACGGCTAACCAAACTGCTACTCCACCAGGCCTCACCAACATTTATTTATTTTTTAAAGAGAGGAAGGGAAGGAGGCCAAGAGGAAGGGTGGGTGGCAAAGGAGGAGGAACAAAGGAAGAAGCCTTTCTATTTACTTATTTGTCCACTTTGGTCCCTCCCTCCTGTAGCATAAACCTGGGTCCTTAGGCTTTACATGGACCACGCCCCTGCCATCAGTCACCCAAGTCACAAGGGCACACTCGATGTTTTCCTTTTAAACTGATCAAGGACATTTGCAATCCCTTAAAATGCCAGAGTCCTTATGAGACTCCAGACTTTTAAGCAGACCTGCCTCCAACCACATTCAGTTCATTTCATTATTGAACAGGGATTGATTGATGGTCTTTTTTGTGCCAGGCACTGTTCTAGGCACAGGGGTTATAAAGAAAACCAACAAAACCTCCAGCCTCTTAGAACTATATTATAGTAGGAAGAACGGACTATGAAAACATCAATGAATAACATATAATTCCAAGTCATGATAATTGCTATGAACACAAAATTAAAGAGGGAGGAAGGGAGGTAGCTGGTAATTTAATAAGTGTGTCTGGACAGGCTTCTCTGGAGAGATGCTATTTGAACTAAAGCCTAACTGATGATGTGAAATTGCTATAGTCGCAGTATGTCACCCGCCAAAATCCATATATTGAATTCAAGCCCCCTAAGATGATAGTATTAGTAGGTGGGAACTTAGAAAGGTGATTAGGTCCTGAGGGTGGTGCCTCTCCCACCATGTAACAACATGAAAGAAAACCATCACCCAATCATGCTGGCAGGGTGAGGCCAGGCTTCCAGCCTCCAGGACTGTGAGTAGTACATTTCTGCTGTTTATAAGGTGCCCAGTCTGTGATATTTTTGTGACAGTACTCCAAATGGACTAAGGCAGGGGGCAAACCACATCAATACGAAGGAGGGGGAAGAGAATATGGGAACAGCTTGTGCAAAGGCCCTGAGGTGAGATGAGCTTGACACATTTAGGAAAGAGCAAGAAGCTAGTGTGGAGGAAGCAATGTAAGGAGAAAGAGAAATGGCAAGGAAGAAGGAGGTTGAGAGGCGTCTGTCAGGGAGGGTCCCCTTTACTGAGGGAGGAGGAGGTGTGCGGTGGGATAATGGGAGTTCTGTTCTGGATTTATTAAGTTTTATTACAGCCTGGAAATTGGGAGAACTTCAGACAGAAATAAACTTAGGAGTTTCAGCCTGTGGGTGGTCTTTAAAACTATAGAGCTGCCACAGATCAACTAGTGATTAAATACTATAGAAAAAAATAGATTCAAGGACAATCAACCAACATTTGGAAGTCAGGGACATGATGGGTGTACAGATAAGGAGCAATCACTGAGGGAGGAGGAGAACTAGGAACCAAACTCTATTGGAATCCAAGAAAAGAAACTGAATTAGGTAGACTTGCAGAGCATTCATTACAAAAGAAAATAAATTGCTTTAAAATGTAGAATTCCAGCAGGCCACACACACACACACACAGACACCCATCCTTAAGCTCATGTTCCAAATGAACATCACCAATAACTGATCACACTGACCTCTGGTTCCTCCTGATGTGACCCACTTGGAAGAACACACTAACACCTCTGTGATTTTCCTGACCAATAGTCATAATCTGAATTTAATCATGAAAAAATCAGATCCAGACTGAGGGACCATATACACAACGAATAGTTTGGATTCATCAAATATGTCTATGGCTTGAAAGACAGAGTTTGAGGAACAGCCCAGATTAAAGGAGATCAAAGAGGTATGACAGGTACTCCAATGAGTGGCCTTGGATTTTGGATCCTGAACCAGAAAAAAAATAATAATCTGCTCTAATGAATAGTCTTGGGGCAACTGACAAAAGTTAAATATTACCCAAGAATTAAATAAGGATATTGTATCCATATTAAATCCTCTGATTCTGATCAATAGTATGACCATTATATTTTTTTCAAAATGTCATTATTCTTAGGAAATAGGCCCAGGGCCAGGCAAAGGGCATTAGGTTCACAAATTGCTGTCAAACCATTCAGAGAGAAAGAGAATTTGATCCATAAATCATCACCAAATGTTAACAATTGGTAAATTAGACAATAAGGTACAGAAAATGTCTTTGTCTAATTCTAGTAATATTTTATTCAGCTTGAAATGATATCGAAGTAAAAGATGACACATGGGCGTGCCCGACTGGTCTAGTGCACAAGCCCACCATCTCCAGCCAGCACAAGCCACTGACAACCCAAGGACATGGTTTCAGGTCCCAGAGCTGAGGGAAACAACTAACTAAAAAAAGCAAAATACTTCTTTCTCTTCTCTTCCTTCCGGCCTGCCTACTTGCCTTCATTCCTGCCTGCAGCCATCCTTAAAAAAAGGTGGGGGGCAGGGGGTGGTGAGAGGAAAGGGAACAGCAAATTTCACCCTCAACACATGTCACAGCAACCAAGACATGGAAACATCCTAAATACCCATCAACAGATGACTCATACACATACTCAGTGGAATTCTATGATGCTGTTAAAGAGATGAAACCATGCCCTTTGTAACAGTCTTGATGAACTGGAGGGGATCACATTATGTGAAATAAGTCAGGAAGAAAAGAATAAATACAAGCTGGTTTCACTCCTCTGTGAAGTATAATAAAATGAAACCAATGAACATACAAATTCCAACAAAAATAACAGGACACAGGACTGTGGTTGGGGATGGAGAGAGGTGAAAAAGTGATGATAAAGGAAGTGGAAATCTCTGGCAGGTGTGGTGTGAAATACAGGCTGAGATATAATTTCAATATCTGAAAATGAATATAGACCGTGAACAAAAGAAATAACACTTATTACTAGTTATGACTGTAAAACACACATAAAATAAAATAGACTCTCAAAAGAAAACTGACAAACCTTCCAAATTAATTGAACTGCATCACAAACAAAACTCAAGAATATTTCTAGGAACACCAAACAGTCCAGCATCCAATGAGTTCAAATTCACAATGTCGGGCGTTCAATCAGGCATACGTGTGGAGGAAATCTGTTCTTAAAAGTCAGCCATGTGCCAAGGATATTTCTAATACTATTCATTTGTTTGTTCAGTCAGTCTTAAGTTCTGATATGGGGCCAGGCCCTGAATTATGAACTGAATTATGAACTGAATATTATGCAATCCATTTTCCCATGAAGCAACTGAAGGACAAAGACTTTCAGGAAATGACTCAGTGTCATATAGCTTTTAAGAAAGAGAATCACATTTGAAGGGAAATCAAAAGAAGCTGATGGGGAGCAAGTATTAGAGAAGCTAGCCTAATAAGTCGCTAAGTTTTTCCAAACAGAATCTTTCAGAATCATATCGCACTGGCTGTGGTTCTGTTTTTCCTTCCACTCTGGGGCCCCAGGTCTTGAACTCAGGTCCGTGGATCTTCCATGACCTGCACCTTAACCACCTGAGCCACAGGTGTGCACCCAAGTTTACATATTTCCTGTTTTTTTAAGGTACAGGCAAGAAGGCAGGAAGAGAGAGGAGAAAGAAACATTCATCCACTTTATTTAGTGGTTCATCCTGGCTGTTAACCTGGACCCGGTCTTGAACCCAGATCCTCAGGATACGTGTGAACTGCACCCCACGGCCTTACCTGCTAAGCCACAGGGAGCGCCAATATAAATTGGTTTTATAGACATATGAGTTAAATTCACATTTGTCATCTATCATTGACACAAACAATATTGTAAATAGGATCTTCTCAATATGAGTGGTTCCATTGTAAGATAAATGATATGTCCTTTACATATTCTTAGGAATTCAGATTACATCAGCATGTGCATTCGAGAGTCACTTAATGTTCTGGTAAGATTTGTATATTTCACCCTATATCGATGTGAACTCCCGAAACCATAAATGAGGAAAATATCCATCTACGCACATCCACACAAAACATGATACAGGAAAGAGAAAGAAAGTCATCCAGGTGATGAGGAGAATACAATTGTCACCAGGGAGGAGGAGCTAAGTGATGGGCGCTGGGCGCATGGCCAGTATAACAGGAAAGAAGACTCCGGAGGTGAGGCTAATAGGCAGGCGAGTTTGGTGGAAAAAGAGCTAGTTCTCCTCTGCCTGGCACTGCTTCCTCTCAGAAAAATGATCAGAAAAAGGATCACCCACCATAGAGGGAGAGTTCAGACGGGATTAGAGCAGGTAGGGAAGGGAAACAAGCATTCCTTCTCGGGGGACGATGTTCTTTAGTCCCTGGGCCAATGGTCTTTGGCCACCTGCTGCGACAGGTCAGAAAGTGGGAGGGACCATCCCACCACCTGTCTGTGGAGTCCCTCAGGCTAAGCTCTAAATTCAGGATGCTTTATTGGGTCCCCTTGAGGGTGAGGAGGGTCATAGACATTTTCTTCCAAATATTAAACTGGTAAGATTGACTTTAAACCCTCTTCTTTAAAAAGAAAGGTGGAGGTGTAAATAACTGATTTTCAGTCCAGAGAAACTTAATCATCACACTTGTATCTCCACATGGGGGGGCAGGGGGGTAGGGGGGGCATGATCCAGGCTCCAACGCCTCTCCCATGCGTCTCCTTTCTGTCCTCGACTGCCTAGCACCGCTGGCTTCCTTGATATTCCTCCAACAGAGCCAGAAAGTTCTTACCTCAGGGTCGGTATTTGCTGTGTATTTCCTATGCCTGGAACTGAAGACTGCTTGCATTTGCACAGACCCTTTGGTACTGTAAGTACAGAGGAGTTTACAAAAAGAATGTCTGAAAGCTGGTTTGCCTGACTAGTCTTAAATCAAAAGATGGGACTCTGTTTTCCTTATAATGAAACCTAAAATTCAAATCAAATTATTATAAACATCAGTTGCGAAGGAAAACATGGGGTACACACTTTTCTCCCTTGGCTTATGACTTCCTTTGAAAATCTCTTACTCTGAAGAATATAAATGAAAAAGTTGTCTCTAGAGGCCTCTACAGGAAACAAGGAGAGGCTGGCTTCGTGGAGGTGTGTGGCTCGTTTTTGGTGTGATCTTGGATGAGCTGTCACTGAGAACTGGAGTTTCTTTGGATCTATGTTTCTCAGTGCATCATGGTATGTTGTCTGCTGGCCCTTCAGCCTGAAGTTCTGGTGGCCTCAGTGCAGATCAGCTGGCATCTGTCAGGTGTCTATCTGATTATTGGATGTGCTTGTTGCTGGAAGCGGAATTCTTTTAGGTCTCTCCTTGGCTAACACGCTGCTAGTGCTGATGAATTGATTTATGCAATGACTTGGAGTTTTGATTTAAAAAGAAATTGTGAGTGCCCATTTAAATCTGGGTTAATTGCAATATACAGTTAAAATATATATCAGCTGATCACAGAAAATCAAAATGGAAGGTTGATCTCTTACGAAGTAATTGGTCTAAAGGTACCGTAAGTATTTTGAAATGAAAAGTGTGGTTTTTGTGTTTGTCTCTGCATGTTGTAAAACATGTATACGTTAAGATTTTTCCATGTGTCACGGAGTCATGGGAGCCTCCTTTATTGTGTTGCTAACTTCAGTGACTAAGAAACTTGGATTCTTTTTTGAGTTGATGATATGGGAAATTTTGGATAAATGAAACTGGTTTTTAATTGCTGCATTTCAAATGTCATCCTGGTTGCTGCTGGTCAGAAAGAAATTGATTAAGACATCTTCAGCAATAAATTTTATAAGTCCCTAGGATGTTTAGTGAATTGTTAGTAAGCTGTAACTGTGAAGAGCTTTTTTACTAAGTTGTGCTAAATAATAAGAATTAACTAAAATTTTAAACTGTGCTACTACCAAAATAGTGATTCCTAAACGAGGGTCAACTAGCAGAAAAAAACTGTAGAGTTAAAGTTCTTAAAATACATGTTTGTGCCACCTAGGACATTTTCAAAACAGAATTATGTGTTTGTGAATCCTCTAATCTGGAAAATGTTGACAAAATAAACTTGTTTAATTTGTAATTGCTTAAAATCAAGGCTTAAACATTAAAGTCTAATTGATGAATGTGTCGCTAAATGGAAAGATATGGAGACTGGGCTTTTGTTTTAGTAAGAGAGCATTGTGGAAATGTCTTTAGTGGGGCAAAGGAATCCATAATGACTTAAAAGTGGAGTGAATTAGTGACTTCGGCATGAATTTGTGCAGGTGAAATTGTTTGTGAAAGAATGGTTGAAAGAGACATCTTAGTGTGGGGACAGCCACTAAGAATGGAATAAGCTTCTTTGGAAAGTTCAAGTTTAAAGGTCAGATATTCTTAATGTATAAAATTAAAGCCAATTGGAAAAGAGGCAAATAAAAATAAGCGAGTTTACGCTTTGGCAAAACTCCCTGAAGTCAAATTCTAAATAAATGTTTTAATATGGGACATCTTAAAGAGCTCTTAAAATATTCCCTCTGAAGTAAGTCTCTCACTCTGAAAGGAGAAACAAATAAATTGGACTCGCTAGGTATAATCTCATGGAAAACATTGTCAAAATACAGGTCAATGCTTGGCTTTCTCAACAGATGTTCATATAACAATATAATAATTAACATGTTTGTTCTAAAATGTTGTCCCAGGTTAAGTTGCCATTTGCATGATAGTCACATCTTTAACTATGGTCATTTTGAAGATCTGACTGTTAATTATTGTTATTGTTTCTGTTGAAGCAAGTTTACCTTTAAACTTAACTGAGTAAGGAATTGCTAAAGTTATACAAAAATAAATCATTAAGCCTGCCAACAGGAATCAAACATGAAAATGGAACAGAGAAAACTCATGAAGAAAAAGACTTCTGTAACTCTTTGGCTGAAAATATTTTACATTTTTCATAGTTCACCAAACTAAAGAAGTCCTTTTTTCCTCTGTGAACTGAAGCCTTTCTGGTTTAAAGCCACTGGTGGCCTGAGAGCTGGCACCACACACCTCCTCCCTGGGGGTCTCTGCCTGTGAAGACCCACTGCAGCTGCTCTGGTATCCCTGCCCTCTCTTTCTATTAAAAGTAAGAAATAATAACTTGTTTTTCTCTTTTTACAAGTTTTTCCTTGTAGGAGTCCCTTTACCCTTCTAATGAAATTAACTATTTCAATCCTTAGTGTCTTTAAAGGTCCATCAGAGCCAAGCTGTGACAGAAGGAATAGGAAGGGATTGGAGGGCTCCAGGGTCAGGAACAATAAGGCTCAAAATTTTAATGGGATGCCTTTGTCAGCAACTCCACCCAGTCAACTAAAGAAGATTGGCTTCAGCCAACAGAAGGAAAGGTCCCTGCTATCATCATGGCAAAGCCAGCCACTTGAGCAAAAAGTGTCCTCAAACCAGGAACCTACTGGGTCATGACCTAGTGAGGAGAAAGGACCTGAGAAAAAGGGTAATCTCATCTCCCAAGTGAGAAGGGACCATCCTTTTGCTGTCTAGCCCATGCATCCAGGGACGAGGACCAAAGGATCAGCCCACGAGCAAAGTGACTGAACTCCTCATCTCAGTGGTTGAGCTTTAGGTAACTCTGAACATGGGAGGTGAAAAAATTTTTAAAATTTAATCTTATCTTTAAAATATCTATTTTGTCCTCACCCAGCACTCTAAACCCCAACTTATTCTTCACATCAGGTTATGAGCAAAATGAAAGGTACTTCACCTAGTTTACTCTGGCTATTTGTTTCTTATTCTATTTTCCATAATTTGCTTAGCTTGACTAATTATTAAATTCTAGAAGTTCTTTACTTTTTAAGTATTTGAACCAAAGGAGGGTCATGTCTTTGATAACAATGCATAATTCATCTCTGTGTTAAAATCAGGTAAAAGTTGGGCCTCAGTCTCACTGCTTCTTTTTAAATTGCCTCAAGTGTCTTTAGTTCTGTCTCTGAGGTCACTGTCTGAACTCAGAGGTCTCTAACATGGGCTAAATGCTATGCATTGGTCCAGCTTCTTTAGGCTCCAGTGCACATTGCAAGTCTGAATACTGCAGTGGTCAGGTCTCTGTCTGCAAGTTGGCACAAGTGGAAATGTTCTGGTGTCTCTTGCCTCTAATTCACTCTTTGCAACCTTTTGTTTACCTTTTAAGTTTAAATGCAAGTTCATTTTAGTGGATCTTGGGAACTTTTCCACGGTTGCCTCAAATCAATGGGGATTCACTGTTTAAGAATTTAATTGCAGGACCAGTCAGCCGGCGCCCCCAGAAGCTTCAGTGCTGTACAAAATGTATAAGTACTTCAAACCTATAAGTGGGAGACACAGCCTTGCTGAGTAAATTCTAGCAATGTCTGCAAGTTATCCACTCCACTTAAATACTAAAAGGGCAAAATTTCTGGTGATTAGCTTCTATTCCTCCACTGTGACTTCACCTTACTTTTGAATGCAAGAGAGAAAGGAACCTGGTTTAAAAGGACAATTTTACCTGTGTTCAATTAAAAAAAAAACCCACAAGTATTTTATTTAATTTCCTTTCATATTTTAAATGTTCCTAACTACTAGTGATTGGGACAGGGACATCATAGCCTGCGTCCCAGGTTAAATAGACTCAATTTTGCCTTTAATCTGTCTCAAATATCATAAGACCTGAAATCCTAGCTTTGTTGGATGCTGTAAAAGTTCCTAAGGAAGCAGAAGTATACATCTTAGAGGGCAAAAAAGGATGAAGTCTAGAATCTAAAGGAAATAACTTGACTCACTGTGCAGCAAAGCAGGCAGCCAGAACTAAACAAATCTTAGGTCTTTTTCCAGTGCTGAATATTCTGGCCACTATCACTTCCACTCACTCTCAAGAAGAAGAAAGTAAAGCTCTTTAAAAAGGCTATCTAGAACAAAAAATATTGAAATTTATATGAACAACAAAAGACCTTGAATAGCCAAAGCAATTTTAAGAAACAAGAATGAATCTGGAGGGATCATGCTTCAGGACACTGAGCTATACTATGAAGCAATAGTGATCAAAACTGTGTGGTACTGGAATAATAACAGAGGCACAGACCAGTGGAATAGAACTGAATCACCAGAAACTGACATACTCACATATAGTCAATTAATCTATGACAAAGGAGCCAAAAGCATACAATGGAGAAAGGAAAGTCTCTTCAACAAACGGTGTTGAGATAACTGGACAGCCGCATGCAAAAGAATGAAACTAGATCACTCTCTAACACCTTTTACAATATTTAACTCAAAATGAACTAGAGACTTGGACATGAGACCAGAAACTATAAAATTCTTGGAAGACACATAGGAAAGGCATTTCATGACATGAACCTTAGGGAGGCCTTTGGGGACTGAATTCCAGCATTGAGAAAAACAAAAAGAAAAAGAAACAACTGGAGAACATCACATTAAAAAACTTCTTCACAGCAAAAGAACACATCACCAAAACCAAAAGGCAACATACTATCTGGGAGAAGATATTTGCATTTCATATTTCTGACAAAGATAAAATTATATAAAGATAGAAAGATATAAAGAAATCATAAAACTCAATAACAGAAGAACAGGCAATCCAAAAACAAATTGGAGGAGGAATTGGAGAGAAATTTTTCTGAAGAAGATATACAGCTGGCCAACAGGCAGATGAAAAGATGTTCCTCTTCCCTTGGTATCAGGGAAATGCAAATTAAAACAACAATGAGATATCACCTTAAACCAGAAAGACTGAATATTGTCGAAAAGTCTGGAAATAATAAATGGTGACAAGGATGTGGAGAAAAGGGAAAACTTTTACACTGTTCGTGGGAATGCAAATTAGTGCAACCCCTATGAAAAACAGTGTGGAGATTCCTCAAAAAGTTGAATATGGAATATGATCATCCCACTTCTGGGTATTTAACCAAAAGATACAAAAACACTCATTTGTGGAGACTTATGCACCCCCGTGTTTATTGCACCCCTATTCACAATAGCTAAGAACTGGAAACTACCTAAGTAGTTACCTAAGTGCCCAGCATCAGATGATGGATCAAGAAGATGTGGTCCATATATACAATGGAATACTACACAGCCTTAGAAGAGATGAAATCCTGTCATTTAAACCAACATGGATGGATCTAGAGGGGATGATGTTAAGTGAAACAAGTCAAAAGAAGAAAGATAGAGACCAGATGACCTCACTCACAAGTGGAATGTGAATAGACAAAACAAAGAAACAGCTGAAACAAAATCAACCCTTGGACACTTGCAACAGGGAATGGCCGGGGGTAGAATGGGGAGGGGTATAGAAATGGTGGCAGAACCCACTGGAAAATGGTGAAAAATACTTGATGATGTGGTGGAGGGTAGGGTATGTTGACATATATATGAGGAATGGGGAACCTTTACATGTGAGTTTATTTTAATGTGTAAAAATAAAAACAATAAAAGAGAAAAGATAGAATAAGTCCATTGATGGATGATATGTAAGTTGCGAAGGAAGAACTCATATCCCTAAGGAAAAACCATGGAAATTAGCAACAGGGTTCCACCAAGTCACCCACATGGGGAGGGAAACCCTATGGAATTTAGCCAAGCCTCTACTCGGTGGCATGGGACTAGGACTGTTTTTAGAAAGTCACGTGGCTGTTGTGCTCTGTGTCCTCGAACTGACCCAGAAGGAGCTGTTCGCCCTTCACCCCTTTTAAATCCAGTCCAGAGAAGAGCAGCTTCCCCAGGGGAGGACTGGCAACTTGATTTTACACAAATGCCACCTTGTAAAGAACACAAATATCTACTAGTTTATAAAGACACCCTCTACAGGATGGGTGGAAGCCTTACCTCATAAAACTGAAAGGGCGAATAAAGGGATTCGAAAATTCAGTTCCTTCACTAAGTGGCAGATAGGGCCCCTTCCAGGTCGGCTTCAGGGCTTCCTTCTTCCAGTCCTTCACCCACACTTGGTCCCCTGGTGTGTAGTTATTCCTAAGGAGACAGGTAGTCTCTTACCCGTCTATGTCCTTCAAGGATTGTTTTTCCTAGTCCCTACAGTTGTTTCTGGATTTCTAAGTTTCCTGCTTCCTTTCGCTCCCTCTTAGGTCT